>PVIY010050490.1:0-16182 GCA_004026745.1 Myrmecophaga tridactyla
TTTATTTAAATATTTATTAATTAGAGATATATTTTGATCTCTTTATCCAACATTACTGAATCTAATACCTTTGTATGGATTTTCCTATTGAAGTCTTACAAACATTCATTTTATAAAAGCAGTAATATTATGTACCTGATTTCACACTTCTAGAAATAGCTGGGGTTTCATGGTTTAAGCACCTGCCTAAGGCTGTAAAAGAAGTAAGGGCTGGGGCATTATTGTTAACTTTGTAAAGATGCTTCCTACTCTCAGTTTCTCAGCCAGTGGTTCTCACCCATGGGGTACTCTGGTCCCCTGTGGCAATGCGGCAATGCTTCAAACCGGACGGGGAGAGCACCGATAATATCCAGTGGGTACAGAGCAGGGAGCTGCTCACCATCCTACAATTGAGTCAACAACATATTTGGTTCAAGAGAAATCTTTCTGAGGTGCTTGTAAGATTTTTTTTTGCATTTAATTCATTCATTGTCATTTAAATAGTTTGTCATTTTTATCATAGTAACATATATACTATTCTTAAATTTGTCACACTTTGGCACCAGAATACTGGGTTGCCATTTGGCTGGTAGATATTTGCGACCAGAATCTGTTGCAAGCAATCTGTGGGGGTACTCTTAGTAACCTGTGATTTACTATAGCTGGTGAAGTGTTTCCCACATATCCAGCATTCATATTGTTTCTTTCTCCAGCATGAGTTCATGCACGTCTTCTAAGAGAATAGGACAGATGGCTTTCCCACACAGAAAACACCCATATGATTCCCTTGTTTGTGAGTTCTCATGCTGCCTACATGTAGAAAGATGAGTGAAAGTTGTCCCACGTAGATGACTGTATTAGTTAGGATTCTGTAGAGAAACAGAATCAACAGGGAACACTTGCAAATATAAAATTTATAAAAGTGTCTCACGTGACCGCAGGAATGCAGAGTCCAAAATCCACAGGGCAGGCTGTGAAGCAGACGACTCCAATGGAGGGTCTGGATGAACTCCACAGGAAAGGCTCACCAGCCAAAGCAGGAATGGAACCTCTCTCCTCTGAGTCCTCCTTAAAAGGCTTCCCATAATTAGATTTAGCATCACTAATTTCAGAAGACACTCCTCTTTGGATGATTACAAATGGAATCAGCTGTGGATCAACTGACGTGATCATGACCTAATCCTATGAAATGTCCTCATTGCAATAGACAGGCCAGTGCTTGCCTAATCAGATAAACAGGTACCACAACTTGGCCAAGTTGACACGTGTCCCTAAACATGACAATGACACTCATACGGTTTCTCTCCAATGAGAAATCTGTCCTGCATTTAGAACTCAGGTATCAACAAGAAAGTTGGATTGCCGAGGCCAAAGCAGATTGTCACAAGAGGTGGGTAGGACAAGAAGGCAGGGACTTGTGCTTCCAAATATTCCAAATATGATCAGCTTGATGAAGGTTTTATGCAGAGTATTTATTTATGCTTCTAAGAATCATTCTGCAAATAGAAGGCAAGTAGGCAAAAGTGGAAGTAGAGAGATCAATTGAGGGGCTTTTCCAGTCAAGTAGTCAAGAAATGCCTGTGGCCTGGACTATAGTACGAGCAGAGATTGGAGCAAACTCCAACATATCTGTCACCTGTTTTAAAGATGGACTTTCTCAAAAATTTGTGGTGAGGTATGAGAGAATCAAAGATAACTACTAGATATTTTTGTTACTGGAGCATATCAGTGAATGATTTTATTCTTCACTGAGATGGGATAGTTTAAGGGAAGAACTTGTTTAAGTGAAACCTGCAGGTAATAAAAAAAAAACCTTTAGAGTGTCAGGAAGAGGTCAGTGCTGATGACGGAATTAAAAATAGTTTTATAGAAATATTTTCACATACATAGAGTCCATACCTGGTGTACAATCAGTGGTTCACAAAATCATCACATAGTTCTGTATTCATCACCATGATCATTTTTAGAACATCTGCATCCCTCCAGAAAACAAAATTAAAAAAAAGAAAAAGAGAAAGAAAAAACCCATCCATCTGATATCCTTTACCCTCCCTATTATTGACAGCTAGCATTGCAATCCATCCAATATTTTTAACCCCTCATCCCCATGTAATATTTATTAATTTTTATCCTTATTTTCTTACTCAACTGCCCATATCTTGGATAAAGGAAGGGGTAGCCACGAGGTGTTCACATTCACATGATCACGTTGTAAGGCTATGTAGTTATACAATCTTCTTCAGGAATCAACGCTATGGGAATATGGTTTAACCATTTCTGGTACTTCCTTTTAGTTTTTCAAGTACACCACAACCTAAAAGGGATATCTACGTGATGCATCAAAATAACATCCAGAGTAAACTTTCTAGTCTATTTGCAATCTCTCAGCCACTGAAAATTTGTTTTGTATCATTTTTCTCTTCCCCCTTTTGGTCAAGAAGGCTTTCTCAAGCTCATGATGTCAAGTCCCAGCTCATTGCTGGGAGGCATGTCTCACATTGCCAGGGAGATTTACACCCCTAATGTCATATCCAATGCAGGAGGTGAGGACATTGAGTTCACCTGCTAAGTGAGCTTAGAAAGAGAGGCCACATCTGGACCACAAATGAGGTTCTCTGAGTCTGATTTTTAGGCATATTTCTGCTTCGCCGGAATAAGTTTCATCAGGGCAAGCCCCTAGATAGAGGCTATTAAGTTGGTAGTCCCCAATGCTTGTGCGAATATCAAGAATTCCCGAGGTGGGGAAGTGTAATACTTTCTTGTTTCTCCTCAGGCCTTCAAGGTGACTTCACAAATAGTTTTCTATTCTCTGCCCAAATTACTCTGGAATATATCAGGGCATCACACTAATCTGTCCAAACCAATAATATCTCACTCCCTATTCAAGATTCCATGTAACTATGGTGTTTGAATAAAATGACCATATGAGTTAAATTAGATAATGTGCTACCAAGTATATAAATTTTGCACCAAATAAATATCTTTTACCTTAATCTCACACAGAAGTTGAAGTTTTGAAATACAAACCTGTCATCCTTTACCCTGAATTATGATTTCCCATAGTTCTATCCAGATCAGTTTCATTCATATCTCTAGTTGAAGTCTGATCACTCTTCCAACTTTTTAGACAGTTGCAGTATGGTAGTAATGCTGACTTTAATAGCTTCAGAGCTCTCACTCTGAATCTCAGGCATCACAAAATACCTGATGTTCCAGGGCACACCAAGGACATGCACAAAGGCTCAGCATCTCAGAATTTAGAATTAACAGTTACAACTCTGGGATAGTGGTATAAGAGCTCACAACCTAAGAACCTTTGCAAAGGCCTTAATCTGATTACACATCACCTCAATTTCAATTCTCTTAGTTTGTATATTATAGTTAGTTTACATGAGTGAGGCTTGATAATGTTTACATTTTTGTTGCTGATTTATTTCTTTCAACATTCCATCCTCAATTTCATTGATATAGTTGCATGCTTCACAAGTTCATTCCTTCTTGCAAACCCTCAATATTCTGTTGTACGTATACATCACAGTTCCCTGGACCATTCCTCAGTGGATGTGCCCTAGGCCACCTCCATCCATTACAAATCAAGAACACTACCACCATAAACACCTGTGTGGCAATAGGTCTTTTGTTTTTTTGCGTGGGCAGGCACTGGGAATTGAACCCACGTCTTTGGCATGGCAGGTGAGCACTCTGCCTGCTGATCCACAGTGGCCCGGCAATAGGTCTTTGATAGTTTTAATTCTGCTGTAGAAATTACCCTTTAACTGTGAAAATTCTATCATTCAGTGACTAGTCATTAAACACTGTCAATTTTGAAAGAGCTTCTTCCAAATCTGGGTCACCTTTTGGAAATATATTATTGGTTGGTCTAAAAAAATGCTGCTTCTGTGATATTAAGTATTTTGGTAGAATTTGAAGGAAGTGGTGAAGCAAAGTGCTTTTATTTCCTTTATGATGTTTTGACATGCTTTTTCTTAATGGACACAATTCCATCAATTATTTTAAGTTATTAGATTTGTGCTCCACTATCTCAGTTTAAGCTCGTACAGATAAGCTATACTTCGTGTAGAAAGTATATGCTACTTTACATCTTTATCCAAATTCAGTTATCATCATAATGAGTGTTAATATAGATAGGTAGACTTGTTTTTCATCTGACAAAAAACTAATTGTCCTAAATCCATTTATTTTAAGTTCCTTTATTTTCTTGCTGGTTTTAAGACCACTTTTTAATTTAGTAATTCATTAATTTAATTTAATATTTTTGTGATTATATTTGATTCTATATATGTATTTCACCTGTTACAATCTCACAAAGTTGTGTTAAGCACAGCTAATTACATATTTCACAAAGAAAATGTCAAATCTCCCTTATATATACCTCTTTATAAAATTTTCTTGTTTAATTATTCCTTGTGTAAACCATGGAAAATTTCCAGCTACATGTGGGCTTTAGCGTTATAGCAGAAATCTGATTTTGTTAGTGGTGCAATATATATATATATATCCAAATCCACAATCTAGGGTTTCCAATATGTATCAGTTTTCTGTATCTGCTGTAAGAGACTACTGTAAATTAGTGGTCCAAAATAATGCAAATCTTATCGTTCAGTTCTGAGGTGAAAAATCCAAAGAGGTTCAAATTGATCTAAAATCACTCTGTCAGAAGAGATGTGATACATTCCAAACTCTCTAAGGAAATGCTTGTTTTCCTTGCATGTTTCAGATTTTAGAGAATTCCTGAGCTCAATGTCCACTTTCATCTACAAAGTAAGTTCTTTCTCAAACACATCCTCTGACACAGACCTGTCTGCCCTACTCCTCAGCTCCTAAGGCCCATTGACTTTACATTGGGCCAACCCAGATCATCCAAGATAATCTCTTAATTTAAGATAAGTTGAAAAGAAACTTTAATTCCACCACTGCCCTGATTGTTACTTGTCAGGTAGTTTTCCTTGGTCCCAGGTTTTAAGGACTAGGATGTGGGCATCTTTGGAAGGTTCACAAAATACCATGTGAATGAATTTTGGCTAAAGATATTTTAGCCAAAGTCTTATGTGGCTCTTCTATTTAAACATGTACTTTCCTAATTAAAAAAAACAACCTCACCATAGAATGTTTTCCAGAAGAAGTCTACACAAAAGAACATACATGGTATGGTTCCACTTATACAAAGTCAAATGAGGATACAACTTTTAATACTGATTGGTGTACATTAAAATGATTGAAATGGGAAATTTTAGGATAGATAAATATCCAATAGACAGACAAAATCAATAAAATAAAAGATATGAGGAATTCTATACTGCCAGAATTGTGGATAGTGGTGTCCCTGGGAAAAGGAGTGGTGATTAGATTCGGGCACACAGGGAGATTCTGGGGCTGGTAATGCTCTATTTATTACACTGGGTTCTGGGTACATGGAGTTGTTGGTTTTCACAAATTGACTGAGTATATGACATGGCATTTGTAAATATATATAATGCTTCAATCTTTCACAATGATGCATCTGGCACTGCATTTCTACTGCATCCTTCATTACTCTTCCAGTCTTCCTGACTGAGATATGGACTCCATGTCTCAAAGGGAAGCCCATATTCTGTGACCATGAGAAGGAAAACCAAGTGATGAGAAAAACTTGGAAATGCCTAGACCTTAATAAGATCATTTAGCTGTGGTACTTGGTCTGGATAACTTTACCTAAATCTGAGATATGTAGTTAATGAAGTCTTAATTTCTGAATGACACTATTTGTGTTTGGGCATCTTTTACTGAAGCTGACTGCCATCTCTAATTCAATTTACCGTTCTTGACATAGTTTGGAAGTTTTTCAACTATACCACTTATAAAAGGCATGCAGGCTTTCTAAAAATGACTATATCCCCGTTTACTTTATGATCATTGAAAATGTTTCAGAATTTCATTCTTTGTTGACTGCTACAATGGAAGAAAGCCTTTTGAAAATGATGAGATCTGTCAAGAGTTAATATGTACAGAAAACTCCAAGAACATGGCATAGGGGACTCATAAGAGCAAGAAATATCTTTTCTGTATAACTTTTGAAAAATGTGACCACGACACTTGTGTCCATACGAACATGAAGCTATCAGAAATACTACATCACTCCAAGCCTTAGCTGCAAGTAACTATATAGTATGTTGAGACCCCATCTCTGTTTAATCCTTATATTTTGGACAGGGAAACCCACCCAGGAAATGGGTTTAGTACTTCAAAACTCCCTTCCATTTCCAATAACTAAGTCTATTGTCTAACTGCATTTCTAATGTCTAATCTCCCAGCAGGATCCAACACTTCAACTTCCTGTAAGGGAATAGAAACCTTACTGATTCGGATAAATTGCAAATTGATAAAACAAAAGGGCATATAGATGCAAAGAACATTAAGATGACAACACTGAAGCAAGAACACTTTAGCTCTGATTATAACTGAGCCAGAGATGATATCCCTGTACTTGTTGAGGGGTCTGGAAAGAAATAGTATATTTGTTCTTTGGTTAGGAATTGTGAGCTTGAGATGAGGGGCAGGTAGAAAATATTTACATCCAGGAGAGCCTTGAGGTTCTAGTGAAGAATTTGAATAGCTTCTCATTAAACCTGTGGATTAACCCTCAACTCTTTCTCCTAATAATTCATTCATTTGTTGACAGAAGTATTGGAAAATTGATGCTTTAAGGCTTACTTCCTGAAATATCACAATAAAATTTATTTGCATTGAAATGTATACATCTTGTAGACTGTTGCTAAGATGGCACCAGTCTCCCAGCTTTCTTTGTATCCACCTCTTTTGCAATATGAAAATTAAGCCCCACTCATCGTTAGATGGAGTCTATTTATCCTCCATTGAATCAGGGTGGGATTGGTGATATTTTGCTTTGCCAAAAAGAGTATGGCTGAATTGATAGTGTGCCTCAGGAGGCATTTGATTGTTTCTGATGCTCATTCTTGGAATCCTATCTCAGTCATCTGAACAACTCCAGACTGGCCTGCTGGATGATGTGAAGGAAAGGCCAGTTGTCCCAATTAACATCCCAAATAGCCCAACCGACAGGCAATAGAGACACCAAGAGTGAGAGTTCAACTAAGAAGATCAATGCAGACACACCTCCCAAAAAGCAAATGAATGAAGACTCTTGAGGAGACACGAGATGAAATCAACATCTAGAACCATTTAGTTTGGGATGTCTTCTTTTGACACAATAGTCAACACTAACAGATATAATGGTGTTGAGAGAAGACTACAGCTTTTGATTGTTTATACTATTTCAGACATTTGAAGACAATATTGATGCTCACCAACTATTCAGTTTACTTCAGGCAACTATATTTAAAAGTGCCCAGGTAAGGTTCCCAACCAGAAAGGAAGAAGAGTTTGGAAGGCATGCTTATTTGTCAGGTATAACTAGTGGCCCTGAATCAGAACCCTCAATTGCCAGATGGATCTTGTGGGTAGGGATCTAAACTTTTGCATCAGTTATATTTTGACCGTGAGGATATAAGGAAATTTTGATGATAAATGAAATACAGGGGTGATAGAGTAAATACAAAGTTTGTTCATTCACTTGACCTTCTGTGTTTTTATGAAATCTATGAAAAGGGAGGACACTTGATTTAGACCAAAAAATAAAAATCACATTTGTAGTCATCACTGGAAGTTGCCAAGGAGAAGTGGGAAAATAGCCAATAAAGAACATAGAATGCAAAACACAGTCATGCATGCCAAAGAACATTTACCTTCATACATGTGCACTGAGATTCTATAATTCAATGAGGACACCTACATCATGAACAATAAATCTTTATTTACTACAGCAATGCACAACTGAATATTTTCCTTCACCATATTTTAAGATCATTTGTGATGAGAGTGTGATATAATATCATATATTTATAATTTGGTTTCCTTCTAGACCCTCCCTAAACTACATATGTTGGGCAAATGATTTTGCCAATAGCACCTGATGCAGAGACCACCCATGGTAAATAGTGAGGACAATATTTTGAGAGGACAACCAGATCATAATAATAAGCATAAAATCTGATAAGTTCCTGTAAGAAAGACCAGTATGTGAAAGTCTGTAGTAGTAGAAAGATCTTTTGAGCTAAACACAGACAACTGGATGATAGCCACGAAAGTGAAAAACTGCAATATTCTTTGTAGTAAACTATTATAGACTCAGATAACATGGGTATTTTTTTCCATAACGGCAGTAAAACTTTCCACCACTTTATCAGTAAAGCAAAGAAAGAAGATGCTTGTTATAAAATGTCATTGGGCTATTTGCAATTTACATGTTATTTTTCATCCAAGAATGAGAAAAATATGAGAAATATAGGAAAGTGGAGAATAGGAAAACTGTTAATATCTAAGCTAGAAAGAAAGATTAATACATGAAGTAACTTAAGGTCAAACACATTGAAACACTTTGAAATAAATAGAAAGTGACACTTCTTAATTCTATGTTTTGATCAAAGAATTGTAATTGCTAGTATCTGTTTATGAAAGCCTGAGGTCACAGGCACCTCCTCAGCTCCAGCACAAATGATGCTCTTATAGCTTCCATCCCAGAATATTTTCATAGCCCTTATTATATCTTTATTCCTCAGACTGTAGATAAAGGGGGTCAGCATGGGGGTGACTGCAGTGTACGTCACTGAGGCTGGTGCACTTGAGAATGTGTCGTGTGTAGCAGCAGAACTAAAATACATGCCAAGACTTGTACAATAGAATAAGGAGACCACAGAAAGGTGAGAAACGCGGATGGAAAATACTTTATACTTCCCCAGGGCTAAAGGCATTGCACATATGGAGGAAACAATCTTAGAGGAAGACAAAAATATACCAGTGAGTGGAACCACACCCACCAACGCACTTACAAAATACATCACCATGTCATTGAAAAAGGTGTCTGAACAGGCAAGTTGGACCATCTGTTTAAGTTCACAGAAAAAGTGGGGGATTTCCAAGGGTTCACAGAAAGAGAACTGCAACACCATTGAGGTTTGCAACAAGGAATTCAAGGCAGTCATGATATAGGACCCCAGAACCAGCAGGACACAGAGCTGGAGATTCATGGTGACCGTGTAGTACAGGGGGTGACAGATGGCCATGAAGTGGTCATAGGCCATTACAGTTGGGAGGAAGTCCTCCAACCCTACAAAAAGTAAGAAAAGGGACATCTGTGTGAGGCATGTTCCATAGGAGATGACTTTTCTTTGTGTCTGAGGACTCACCAGCACCTTTGGGATGGTGGTAAAGATAAAACAGATGTCGGCAAAGAGCAGGTTGGAGAGGAAGAAGTACATTGGCGTGTGGAGGTGGGAGTCGGTGATGGTGGCCAGGATTTTGAGCAGGTTCCCAAAGACGGTGACCAGGTACATGGAGAGGAAGAGCCCAAAGAGGAAGGGTTGCAATTCTGGTGCCTCTGAAAACCCTAGAAGGAATTCTGAAAATTGGGGTTTCTTTTCTGGTTCCATGTGACAGATATAACTAGGAAGAAAGAGATAAAGAACATCACTAATTTTTACCCAAACAACATTGCTAGTCTAGTTGACATGCATCAATTCCTATTTTTCATTCAGTAAGTTAATTTCTATATTTTATATTTTGATCTGATTTTTGACAATCACATCAGTCCTAGTTCTTTACCTCATATAATAAGTAAAGAATTTCCAACGCATTCTCTAAATACACGCACATGCTAATACTATCTATTACTTTGATATATATTTCTTCTTCTGATATATTCCTGAGAACAGTACATCACTTCCATTTCTTATTTCAATGCACTGTGACTTTTATAGTATATTGTAAAATCTAAGGAAGCACAGACTGTATTGGTTTTCTTCATCTCTTTGTTTTCCCAGAGGGTTCTAAATATCTGTGAATTATATAGAAATAAAATTTAAGTACATTGTACATGAACGCATTTATTTACTTAAGGAGGCAACAAGTCTGGTGATGTGTCAATTTTGGACTGCGATGCTTGCACCTATTATGACCTTAGACAAAAATTCTTGGCATCCATTATCATTGACACATTCCTGCAGCTTCTACCTTGCTTTCCAATGCACCTGGATGTTACCTCTGAGAAGAACATTTCACTGTGAATGTCTGAAATCCTTCCTGGGTTGTTTGTAATGGAGCCTGAAATGTTACCTCTAGATCAGATACTAGGAAGGAGTCACGTATCCATCCTCCATCTAGACTTAGAAACCTACAGATAATGCCCCTTTGCTAGAAGAAGAGACAGCAACCAAGGAGTTATTTACAGCTTTGCTTTAGATGCTCATTCCCTCGATTACCTCTGTCCCTCATTAGCACATTTCTTTCTGTGTCCCTTATTAGCACATTCACTTGTGGCTTCACCTCAGAGCCATTGTTCCCTTTGGGACACTGGTCAGGAGACGGTGGAAATGGTTCCTGCTCACTCTCTGTTCCCAAGAGACCAGGCTGCATCAGGGGAATCCAGGTCTATCTCTTTTGAACTTTGTGGATTTTACTCCCTTGCATAGATCTAACTTTCTGGCACCTTTCCCATCCTCTGAATTAAAGTTTTCCCCATGTCCTTGACTATGATTCCACTTCACTATTCCCTTGGATCTCCAAGAAAACATTGACTTGGGGAAAGGATATAGCCCCTGTTCTCTCTGGAACACTGATTTTCTCCTTTTAAACCAAATGGAAAACTGGGCTCTTTGCATATGAAACAATGAGCAATGCTCCCCTTACAAATTTAGATTTTTTTCCAATCAATTAGAAATAATCATGCCTGAAACACATTTTGGAGGTAATGTTGATTCTTTATTTAAAATCTTAGCTAATTAAGTTATATTTAATGTCTTTCTGCAACATTACTTGAAATTAGCATACTTATAGAAATTTCCTTATGGAGTTCTTACAAAAATCAATTCTAGAAACCAGTACTCTTATGGAATCAATTCTACATTTGTATAAATGGGTGGGATTCAAAATTGTAAGTATCTGACTAAAGTTATGACCCATGCAAGTTTTGGGAACTCTCAACACGTTTTCAGGTCTTAGTCTCTCAACCAGTGGATCTCAAGCACAGGTGACTTTGTTCCCTGGGGCTATATGGAAATGTACAGATATATTCTGGGAAGTGCTCACAAACCCAATCTGTTCTGTGTGAACACAGAAGTCATTTTCTAATTGATTTTTGTTGTTTAAATATTATAAAATTCTAAAGAACTTCTATTCCACTTGATGCCTCTTTCTCTGTTTTTCAACTGGGCACCAGTGAAGGTTACCTCACCAAAAATGGCAGCATGGTCAAGATACGGAAAATAAGATGGCTCACTTTACATAGGATTGAACTGAAATATTTCAAAGACCAAACGAATTTGAGTCCTAGATTTAACAGAACATTCAGCTGCACAATTTGATTACTCACAGGAAAGGATAAACTGTTTTTGCTTAGTATTTTCACTCAGGACATTTTATCTCTGTACAAGGATAGGAGTAGAAGCTGATGAGTGGATCAAGGTATTATGCTGAAAATTGTCACAAATAAGGAAACAGCTAGACCAAGGATAAGGCACAATGTGATCTCGGTCCTTCATCTCTAAATAGACATTTCCTGACAAGGGAGGCCTTGTCCCAGGAGAGAAGTGGGATGCTCTCTGGTTGAGATCAGTATCAACCTAGGACCGCAAGCTGACTCAGGACTTTTCTTTAAAAACAAAATGAAATCAAATGCTGGGCGGGCCATGGTGGCTCAGTAGACACAGTTCTTGCCTGCCATATGGGAGACGCAGGTTCAATTCCTGGTGCCTGTAATTTGCATGCAAAAAAAATCACATGCTGATTGTGACCTTTCAGAATATACCACATTTGCTGACACATGGAAAATGGCTGTTCTTCCAGGATGTAGTCCTTGCATTGAGGATGATACTGAAACCATTGTTCTGATAGAAACGGATTAAATCACCACTCTCAGACCTGTCCACATTTAGAGCATGTGCTGTTGTTTTGACTCATCATGGTCCCAAGCTTTTTGGCACTAGTTGGCTGGATTTCCACTGTGTGTCATGGTCAACCCATTGGACATCAAAGTTGTTCTATCAACCCATAAAGAAACAGCTGCAAACTCTTAGGTACAGAAACTGAGAACTTTAGAAAAGAGACTGAGACAAATAACAACATCAAGAGAAGGCAGGGTAATATCTGTTTTGTTGTTTGTTTTCTCTTTATACATAAAAACAAAAACACTTTCCAAAACTAAAAAATGGAAAATTTTTGTGGTATTTACCTTCTCTTTTTAAAAGGCTCAGAAATCTAATGGCTCCTTTACTTCTCATGAGAAGCCTGTGGAAACTAAATGTTCTATCAGGACAATAAAGATGAATTAAAGTACAATTTTAACCATTTTTGGGAGAAATGTTTTAAAGAGTGAGAAAGCATAAATCAAGGGAGGAAAATTAAGTAGTAGGTAACTTGCAATTTAATAATAATAATAGAATACTTGCAAGCAGTCAGTTATCTTCATTTCACATTCCTCCAGATTGAAAGAGATTTCTTAATCCCTCTCTCACAGATAGCTGCTGTGTTGCACTAAGAGATGTACTAATCAGCTTTCTTGGGGATTTCTCAGAGCCCTGCACCTATAGAAAACCTTCTGTTGCCATTTGAAGGGAGTAACAGTAAATCCACATGAAGTATATAATCATGGGTTACACAGAACTTTCTAACTAGATTGATAATAGGGGATGGAGATACTAGTGTCCAGAACTCAAAGGACAAATGGACAAAAAGATTCTAATACAAGCCCTTCCATTGTCCTTATTAAAACAGCTTATTTAGATAGAGGTTGAAGGACGTCAAAAGTGGAGGTAGAACCTGAAAATAAAAAATTCAGTGCAAAGCTATGATGTAAGACTGCTCTTGCAGTCCAAAGGGATACAGTTTCTTCTGTTATTTAAGCATCTAAGCCTCAGAAGTTATGATAACTTTTTATATATTTCAACAAAGTTTTTAAACATGTTTTGTAATGTTTGTATATGGGATAAAGCAAATGTCAAGTTGGAATATATTTTGTTGAGTTCGCAAAGCAAGAAGTTATAGATGAATCCTCAGTGAGATGCAAGGTTTAATGTTTTGTTTTCTTAGAACCAAGAATACTTCTTTGTGCAGATAATATTATTTTACTTTTCATAAAATTCATCATGCTTATTTATATTCTTTGGTTTCATTTATTAAAAGCAGCATGATTTTCCTGCATATTATTAAAGTATACTTTTAATATCTGTACTTCAAAATACAAACGATTGATATATTAAAAAGAACTTCTAGCATAGTAAATGCCACATGACAGAATAACTCCTAAACAACAGATTCTAAAATTGTGCTCACAAGTCATAAATTCTCACTCAGAATTCTTAAAAGTTCTAATCATTACTATTTATTTTCCTTCTGTATTACTTTTTGAGCTTTTTCATTGTATAACATATATACAAAGCAAAGAAAGAGTAAAGCAATAATTTTCAAAGCGGTCTTTAACAAGCAGTTACGGGACAGATCCCAGAGTTTGTCATGGGCTACCATACATTCCTCATACTTTTCCTTCTAGCTGTGCCAGAATATAGGAGGCTAGAAGGAATAAATGTTTTCTTATCATCACAATCAATTTTAACATATATAAAAAACAATAAATTTCAAAGCATAGCTCAGCAATTAGTTGTAGAACAGATTTAGTTTGCCTTAGCTTACAGTTCCTCAATTTTAGATTTTTATTTCTAGCTGCTGTAACTTACTGGAGACTAAAAGAAATATGAATTTAATGATTCAGTAATCATATTCATTTGTTAAACCCTACCTTCTCTGTATAATTCTACCAACACCTTTGATCTTTCTGTCCCACTCTTTACGCACATTTGGGTTATGGCCATCGATCTTTATCATGTTGAGTGTTGTCAATAATATGGGGTAGGGAGATGGAACTTGCTGATGTTCTGGAGAGGCTGGACCCTCTAGGTTTCAGGACTTATCTGAATCAGAGACCTATCTGGAGGTTGTAGGCTTCTGGAAAGTTACTTTACTGCATGAATCCTTTATAAAAACGTATATATTACCCTAGGTGTTCTTTAGGATTGGCTGGAATGGTTTGGGATTGGGGATTGGGTAAGTAATGATAGGCACCAGTGTTTAACTGAAGCTTGCATAAGAACAAACTCCAGAGTAGCATCTGGAATCTATTTTAACTCTCTCAGCCACTGATACTTTACTAGTTACACTTTTCTTTCCCTGGCACTGTGGGAATGGTTTGTCCCACATTACCAAGGCCAGATTCATCCCTGGGAATCATGCTCCATGCCATCAGGGAAACTTTCACTCCTGAATGTCTTGCCCCATGTAAAAGGGAAGGCAATGGTTTCATTTGCATAGTTGAGCTTAGAGATAGAGGCCACAACTGAGCAGCCAAAGATGTCCCCCAGAAGTAACTCTTAGGCATGCCTATATGTAGCCTAAGTTTCCCCTAACCTACATAAACTTCACAAGTGTAAACCTCGAGATCAATGACTTGGCCTATTGTTTTGGGTGTCCCTAATATTTAACACAGCATCAGGGGATTCCCTCATGGTAAAGTTTAATAGTTCCATATTTTTTTAACTCCCATCAAGGGAATTTACCAAGACATTTTGATTACCTGCTTATATTTCCTAAGAACTATCCAGACATTACATTAAACTATACAGGATTAAAGGTCCTCATTCTTATTCTGGGCTCCATGTGTTTGGATAATCCAAATGATTTCTCCAGACAGATTGAGTTAGAATATGTGCTACAGAAAAGTTAGGGTCCAGACAAAATAAAACTTTCTTCCTTTGGTCTCAAAGATTAGGTATGTATCTAAAATACAGATCCATACTCCTGTCTTCTGTATTACCTTAATCCCGATCTGATCAATTTTGTTCTTATCAGTAAATACCAGGTTATAGATATATAAAACAGCCTCTAAAAACCTGAACTTCCTCAGCCATTCTTGAGTGAAGATAACCTCTTATAGGTGCCTTAATTTGGGCATTTTTATAGACCTGCTTTCATTGGGATATTTTCACAGCCTTGGACACTGTAAACTGCAACTTCATAAATCCCTGCTTTTTAAATCCATTCTGTGTCTGGTATATTGCATTCCACCAGCTAGCAAATTAGAATGCCTTTGAACTAATTTTTCCTTCAATCTGTCACTTTACTGTCCTTATTAGTCCAGGCTGGCAGTGGTTCCTTTCATACAGATCTCACAAAAAATTTTTTTGGTTTTGCATGCAGCACACAGGGTTCCCAACTGTCAGACACTAGTACTTCCTACTAATCCTTTCCAAATAGCTGCATTTCCAATCCTGAATTGAATGAAATGGCTGACTGGTTCCAGGCTTCATTAAATCCTCACATAGGACACAATTCTCTGGGGCCTCATTTTTCATAAACGCAGAATCTTCAAAACCATTCATTTCTAGTTTCTTTGTACTCAAGAGTTCAAATCTCAGCCTATCACTTTTTTCACATTTTATTATAAGCAGGAAGGTGAAACAATACTGCATTTTCCACATTTATTTTGGATGTTTCGTCAGCTAAATATCCCAGTCATCACTTTCACATTCTGCCTTCCATCCAATACCAGGACTCAATTTTGACAAATTATCTGCCGCTTTAAAACATTTTTTTTTCAATTCCACCAATTGGCAATAGCACATTTGTCATTTCTCTCTAAGACTTCATAGGAAGAAACTCAAGTGTCTATATTTCTGCCAACAGTCAGTTCAAAGGAATCTAGGAATTTTCTATCAATGTCCCCACAATTCTTTCAGAATTTTCCCCTTATCCAATTATAAAACCATTTCAGCATTTTTGTTAGTTGCAAATCCAGCACTCCACCATCTTGGTACCAAAGTCTGTTGTTTTGGTTTTCCAAAACTGTCAGAATGCAATATATGAGAAACAGATTGGGTTTTAACAATAGAAATTTATTAGCTTACAGATTTACCATTCTAAGGCTGTGAAATATCCAAATCAAGGCATCAACAGGATGATGCCCTCTCTGCAGAAGGGTCACCAGCATCTTGGACACAGCTGTGATATGGGACGACACATGGCCAGAGTCTTCTGGTTCTTCTCTCATGGGTTTCACTGTTTTCTGCTTCTGGTTCCTGTGGC
>PVIY010050491.1:0-16283 GCA_004026745.1 Myrmecophaga tridactyla
TGCCAACAGCCCAGGCCCGTGACAGGCAAAGGCCACCTCCCAGGTGGCTACACCCCCAGCTCTGCTAGAAGCAGACAGCCTGGGGTGGGGTGGGGTCTCTTGGTCCCAGGGCGCGTCCTGGCCAAGTCCTTAGCACAGCCCTGGGGTGGAAGGAGGGGAGGGGGGGAGGGAGGAGTGGGGGCTGCCACTTCCAGGCCTTGATCTCAGGCTCCCCCTATTCCTTTTCTTGCTCCCCCAAGTGTTCTTGCACACGTGCAGGTAAGAGTAGCAGCGAGCGCCGAGTGAGCACCAACTATGCGGCCAGCCCCAGCCTAAGTGAAATGCCTCCCACAGGCTCTCCCCTCCCCGCTTCCCCCCAGGAGGCCCTGGCGGTCCCATTTCACAGATGTGGCAGTTGAGGGCAGGGACGGGGGTGCTCGGACACCCTCGCCAGGGCGAGGCCCCAGATTCTGGTGCCGCCACTGCCCTGCGGCGTCCTCGGGGCTGACGCTGGTCCCCCGCCCGCCCGGGGCCCACTCACTGGAAGCAGTTCCTCTCGCCAGCGGTGCCCCGCAGGTACTGCCGCAGGGAGCCCAGGAACTCGCCCAGCTGCTCGGGACACACGGCCATCTCCTGCCGGACCAGCTGCAGGTGCTGTGGGCCGGAGACGGGGGGCGGGGGCAGGGAGGATGGAGGTGTACGGGATGGGGGGTGAGCAGACAAGGGTGGGGGTACATGTGGGATGTGGGGCACCGGAGGTGGTGGGAACAAGGGGGCATGGGGGCTGTGGGGGGCAGAGTGCAGACAGGCCTGGCTGCCACCCCACAGGCTCCCTGCCAGGCCCTCTCCCAGCTCCACTGGCCACAGCACAAGGCTCCACTCCCCAGTCCATTCCCCTTCCCAGAGGACAAGGACAATGTGGGCTCTTCCCACACCCCCCCAATAAAAACAAACCTATATATATATACATTTTTCATTTTTACACATTAGGAAAGAGCTAGACTATAAAGATAAAAACCAGAAAGCAGTCCTTACATAAGCTGAAAGATAGGCAAGAGTGTAGAAAGAGGTTCTAGGAGTTTCCAGAGCTGCCCACAAGGCATCCAGGTGCCCATAATGCAACAAAACCAATAAAGTTTATCAGTAAAATGTATCTTGGATCAAAGCAGCATTCTGATGTCATTGTCCAGTGGATGAAGCAGTTTCTGGCCTAACATTTCTGATCAAAGCACCTGGAGCCTCAAAAATCAACCCTGGGAGGGGAGTTTGGCTCCTGGGACAGGGTAGGGTCTGGGGGCCAAATGCCGGGGCTGGCATCTCCCCTTGTGGTGGTTGGTGGAGTAGTGGGGGGTCAGGAACATGGAACCATCTGGGTCTTTCCACAAAAGGACATGGGCATGGGGACTCGGGGGTAGGGGTCTCACCATGTTGGTGCCCTCCTCATCGGAGAGGCGCTGCTGCAGGTCAAACCAGAGCGTCTGAAACAATGAAGCACAGGTGACCCTGAAGCTGGAGGTCACCTCCTCCAGGCAGGCCTCGGGGACGCCCCATGATGACACCCGCATGCCCAGCCCCTCAGGCCCCATGTTCTGGGACCTCTGGAGTCTCTGGGGTGAGAAGGAGCTCCAAGGGGCCCTGCCTCACTGGATGGGGCTCAGTTCATCTGGAGAAGCACAGAGGCCAGGCAGACCCACGGCAGCGGGGCAAAGAGCAGGCTCAGCTTTGCTGGGGAAATCTTGGGCAAGACAGCTATGGGAACTCCAGAGTCCTGACTCCAAGACACAGGTTTTGGCCACACTGCCGGCAGCAGAGCCCTGGGATTCACCTTCAACTTCTCTTAGTTGCCTTGGTCTAAGCCCCTGGCGCCTCTCGAGCTGAGAAGGGCTGAGAGGGAGGGTCTGTTTCCCCTGCCCAGAGCCCCTGCCCCTTTCTTCCCCAGGCCCAGGGCTGACGTCGTCTTTACAAACACCTCTGAATCCTCCGGTGTGCCCTAAGGCAGGCCCCCCACCCCCGCCGGCAGGCACCAGGAAAGCGGGGAACACATGAGCTCTGGTGTCTCCAGGTGGCCGGACGAGGCCGCAGTCCCCAGATGCGCCGGAGGCAGGTGGACACGGGACAGCCGCCGCTGAGAACTGGGCTCTGTGGCAGTCATTTGCCAAAGGTCACAAGCAGGAGTTAATCAAGAGAACCTGGGTCTGACCCCAGGGTCTCTCTCTGCCTGACACACGCCTAGACCCAACAGGGGCACCCCAATAAACGCACCCGAGTCGACTCCTGTCAAACCACCGCGAGGACAGACTGTTTCTGTCGGTCACACATGCCCGGGACTTTCCTCTCTAAACACAAGAATATGGCCTGGGGTGGGGGGTGGGGGGCACGGATGGGGGTAGCGGACGGGCTCCAGGGGTCCCGGCCTCGGAGGGGCCCGCGCTCAGCTTAATGTTCTGCTATAAGTTTAAAAGTTCTTAATCTTTTGGGGCAGTGCATGCTGCGCATTCCTTTTGCACGGGGCCCAGGAAAGTACAAAGCTCCTGCTGGAGAGTGGCATTGGCATGCGTGTGCAAGCGCTTCCCGAGGGCTACCCATTTCTGTCTCTTTATAACCAGGTAAGGCGCTTGTGGGCTCCTGGAGGGCAGGGGTTCACTTTGGCTTCTCCCTGCCCAGCAGGACCAGGAGAGGAGCTGGAAGGCGGGGAAAGGTGGGGGGAGGAGGTAGAAGGTGGGATAAGGCATGGGGTGTCTGCCCACCCTACCCCTCTCCCACCTTCCAGGCCCCTGGGTGCCTGCCACCCTCCCTGCACAGGAGGCAGCTCAGGTGGGACCAGAGGGCTGGGGGGCCAATCAGAGGCCAGGGAGGTTGTCAGGGCATCCAGGCGCTTCCCGCCCCGCAGGGTTGTTAGGACACCCGGGTGCTAAAAATAGGCTTCAGAGAGCTGTCCTCTCCCGGTGCCTGCCGAGTTGTTATGACAACCAGGCCACAGGGTCCCTGCAGAGCCCCCTCCCCGCCAGCTGACTTCCAGGGGCCCTGCAGGTGTGAATGCTGCCACCTCTGCGTAGGGAGCCCCCAGGGCCCCCATGAACTGCTCAAGACCCACCTCCAAACCCATATAAGTACTAATGCCCTTTGTAAAGAATGAAAAAAAACAGAACCGAAGAGATGTGAACTCACCCTTTCATACCCGTGGGAGACAGCTGTTATCTTGGTTTGTGTATGTATATGGGTATGGTATCAGAATTATAGGGATATAGTAATTTCTAATACTTATTAAAGCTAACCCATACTGGGCTCTGCTAAGCCCTAAATAGGCTATCATTTTATTTCACTCACAGCGTCCCCTGACGGGGCACTAGTCTCCCTACTATTTTCTGTATCTTCAGAGAAGGATTCAGAGGCTCAGAGAGGGTAAGTCACTGGCTCAAGGGCACACAGCCGCTAAGAAGTTCAGCCAGGACTTGAACCCAGGCACTCACTACGGCAAGCGGGGTTGTTCTTCCCTGTCGTGTTATGTTCTCTTGAAGTGATTCTAGAAAGGCAGGCTGCATCCTCTTCCCGGTAGATGTGCCATGTCTTGTTTAAGAGATTTTCCACTGCTCGTAGTTTCTAACCCCTACCCCGAAGCTGCCTCCTGGCCACCACCTGTTCAGTCCTCCCCGGCCTTAACACCAACCTCCCTTGGCGCTCCACCCCTTGTGGCCTGCGACCTTGGTGACACGGTCCCCTCTGGCTGCAGCCCCTGCCCCCTCTGGAGGCTCCCTCTCTCTCCCAGGCACCTCTCTCCTTGGGCCTGTAAAATGGATAACACATTCCCCAGGGCTCCATCCTCAGCGATGCTCTCCATTTCCACAAAGGCTGATCCCTCTTCTGAAGCTCCCCTAACTTCCCACAGCCCTGACTTCTGTCCTGAGCTCCATGGCAGAGAGGGGGGCCTCAATGGTGGCCCGGCCAGGAGTCCCTATCCCAGGATGGGGGTCCGGGACAGCGGTGCGGCCCAGCGGACTCACCTTGCTCTCCAGCCTCCCGATCAGCTCTGCCAAACGGCTGACCTGGGCTCCCAGGCCCTCCTCCTTCGGGACCGCAGTAACTGGAAAGGAGACACGGAGAGGCTGGTGGGAGGCAGGGCACGGCAGCACCCACCCTTCCTAGGGACCCGGCCATCTCGGACACTCTCAGGATTCCCCCAAGGATCCCCTGCCAGTGCCCCTAGCCAGGCCAATGTTCTCACCAGACAGGAGACCCTTCCCCTGCTCCGTGGCCGGGGGCTGGGGGCTGGGACCTTGGGGAGGAGTGGGATTCCCAGGCCAGGCCTCCACGGTGCCATGGCTGGCTCTGCTGTGGTTCTGTCTGCAGGGAGAGAGGGGGAAGCACGTGGGTTAGGAAGGAGTCCCAAGGCCCAACCGCTTTTAGCAGCTTCCACAACAGTTTAGTGAGCACCAGCCGTGGGCGGGAACCAGCAGAGAACCTACCACGTGGCACCCCATCCCCATGAGGCAGCCTTTATCGCCTACGTACTAGAGGGGGAAACTGAGGCTGATGAGGCAGGTGCTTGGCGGCCCACAGCTAGCCAGGGTTTGACCTCAGCTCCAGCCCAGAGCCCTGCAGCCCAGAGTCAGACACCACACTCCCCTCTTGCCCGGCCTCACTAGGAGCCCACTTGGTGTCTTTGAATGGGGCCCTGGCTTTGCATTAGTGAGAACTAACCCTCTGGCTGCACTGGGAGCTCCCAGATAGCTGAGAATGGGATCTAACAGGGCAGAGGATGGGGAGACGGACCAGGCCCATCTCCTATCTCCATACACACCCCCCCACCCCAGCCAACATGCACATATGTGCACAGCCCCGGCTGCCGGAGAAACACACACATGCCGCTCAGCACGCTCCGGACCCGGCACACAGAGGCACTCAACAAATGCTGGGGAACTGACTGCAGCCCCCCTGCAGACAGACACTGAAAAATTCAACAAAGGCAAAAAAATACACACATGTCCACATAAAATGCATGTCCCATCTCTCTGTCTCACACACACACACACACACACCCAGCTCCCATGTGCACGGCTGACACGGCCAGCCCTCGGCCCTTCAGCACTGCTGCCGGCAGGCATCCCTGAACCCTGGGCTCAGCCTGAGGGAGGGAGCAGCACAGGCTCCCCCGAGGGAGGGGAAGAGGCAGGCAGGGCCTCTGAAGCATCAATCACAGCTTCTCTACAAACCAGCTGCAATTAAATGCGTCCCCCAGACCATGAACGGGTGCCAAGTGGAGCTGGAGGCCCCCAGGGCCCTGTGCCTGGAACCCAGCATCCTGGGGTGGGGGGGTAGGGGTGTGGCTGCACCAGGGCTGGGAGGTGGATGCCCCCTCAAGGACCACAGATGGGAGCTGAAGGGCTGAGAAGCGGGGCAGTTTGAGGCTGGGGTGTGTGTGGAGCAGACGGGTCTCCCCACCCCGCCACGCCACCCCTCTACCCTCCAGCCCCTCCCCAATGTCCCACAGTAAAGACCCAAGATGGGGCAAACAGTAATGACCCTGAGGGGACAGGAATGACAAAGCGCAGGAATCAGCTGTGGAATCTGTGAAATGGCCCCATCTGTTCCGTGGCAGGGAAAAAAGCGGCCAGTTTTGGATCAAGGCAGAAACAGGAAACGAAGGTGATCCAGCTGTCAGCTTCTGGGGCTGTGGCGTCTAACTCTGGGGACGCTCAGGAGCGCTGGAGGACGGCTCACAGTGGCCGAGTCCTGGGCCCCCCACCCAGGGACCCGAATCCAGAGGGCATGGTCCGGGGCTCAGGAATCTGCACTTGAGCTTCCCCAGGTGATTCCGTTGCAGGAACTCGGGCCCAGCGTGTTCTGGAGGTGCTGTCACAGTGGCCTTGGCAGTCCGGCCTGAGGGGCACTGGCCTGTCACCAGCCCCAAAACACTCCAAGCCGCAGCAAACCAACATTCTGGCCACTCAGTGCCTTGGCCTGGAAATTTAAGGCTTCAAAAACTAGCTGTCACCCCCCACCCGTGCTCCTTTTATTGCCTCTTTGCATGAGGCACATCAGCCATTCTGGCAAAAACTGCAAAGAGGAGTTTATTTTGCTTTGGGATGGCAACTGGGGTGCGGTGTGACCCCCCCTCCCCCCAGGGACAGGCACTACAGAGCCGAAGGAACGCTGCCTCTCTCTAGACACGGTGCATGGCCTAACACAATGCACCCTACACCCTCGCCAAAGAGAAGGGCCCCAGATGTGCTCCCATGGGCTCAAGGACACAAACAGACTAGATCTCACTGTGAGACCGTCACTCCACTCTCAATTCTCTTTCGATCCTTTGGAGAAAGTCTCCGCTTGGGACTGCTGTGTCTTCAGCCCCTCTCTAAGCTCTACCCATCCTTTGTCTTCCACGTGGCGGGCAGACCTCTGGCTTGGAGCTGGCTGTTGGCACCCATAGCTACTTATTTCTTACTTCATTTAGTACACGTGACACTTGGTTTCCAGTTGTGATAGCCATATAATAAGGTTCCCTAAATTTATCTCCAGTTTTAAAAAGTGAGTCAAACCACAGAATGGCTCCAGGTAACCCATAACGGGAGGGCAGAGCACGGGGCAAAACCGATCAACATCCGGGAGAGCATCTCACGAGGCCTGCAGCTCCTGGTAGGTGTACCAGGCCTTCTTCTAGAAGCGTCTGGTCTCATTTAACCCTCACAGTGACGGAGGAGGTGGATGTGTCATTTTCCCTGTTTTACAGCTGAGGATGTGGAGGCACAGAGAGGCTGCCCAGTGCCCACCTCCCGTTATGGGTTACCTGATACTTGATGGTGGCAATGGTGGTGGTGGAGGTGGTAATGGTGATGGCAGCGGTGTTCCTGGTGAGATGGTGATGATGGTAGTGTTGACAGTGCTGGAGGTGTTGACGGTGATGATGGGTTGATGGAGGTAGTGGTGTTGATGGTAATGGTGGTGTTGATGGTAATGGTGGTGGTGGTGGTGATGGCGATGGCAGCGGTGTTCGTGGTGACATGATGATGATGGTAGTGTTGACAGTGCTGGAGGTGTTGATGGTGATGATGGGTTGATGGAGGTAGTGGTGTTGATGGTAATGGTGGTGGTGGTGGTGATGGTGATGGCAGCGGTGTTCATGGTGGAGGTGGTGATGATGGTAGTGTTGACAGTGCTGGAGGTGTTGATGGTGATGATGGGTTGATGGAGGTAGTGGTGTTGATGGTAATGGTGGTGGTGGTGGTGGTGGTGATGGTGATGGCAGCGGTGTTCATGGTGGAGGTGGTGATGATGGTAGTGTTGACAGTGCTGGAGGTGTTGATGGTGATGATAGGTTGATGGAGGTAGTGGTGTTGATGGTAATGGTGTTGATGGTAATGGTGGTGGTGGTGGCGGTGGTGTTCCTGGTGACATGATGATGATGGTAGTGTTGACGGTGGTGGAGGTGTTGACGGTGATGATGGGTTGATGGAGGCAGTGGTGTTGATGGTAGTGATGGTGGTGGTCACCCCCGCAATGTGAACCTGTGGTACCCAGCCCCCCGACGTGCCCCCACACCGGATCTGGCTGGTCTGCTCCTCGATGGCCTCCACCGCGCTCTCCACGGAGCTCAGCAGCGACTGGATCTGATTGGCCGTCTCCTTCAGGAGGAATCGGGTCACAAACTGGTCCACATTGCTCCCTCCCTCGTACACCTGTGGAAGGAAGTGGAGGGAAGGGGGTTGGGCAGCAAGAGTAAGAACTGGGGAGGACCTTGGGTGGGGGGTCCAGCATAGAGCTCGGGTGCACCTGAGGTTGGTGGCTTTGCCCTGCAGCGGGAGGTGGGGCCCTACTGCTTCCTGCAGCTCAGGAGCTGGAGAGCCTCCAAGGCAGTAACCTGAATTCAGAGACCAGGGTGTGGATCCCGGTTGCCCCACTTGCTAGCTGTGCGACCTGGGGCAGGTGACCTGACCTCCTGAGCATAACAGGGTCACAGTCATATTTAACAAGGTTGTGGTGAAGATTAAATGATAACATGTATAGAAAGTATTCAGCACAGTACCTGTCAAAGGGCAAACACTCAATGAACAAGAACTGCATAGTTACCACGAGAAAGAAGATGGTGGTGGTGGCAATGGTGATGATGGGGGAGGTGTTCACAGTGGTGGAAGTGACAGTAGTGATGGCGGTGGTGCTGTTGATACTGGTAGTGATGGTGGAGATGTTCATGGTGGAGGTGGTGATGATGGTAATGTTGATGGTAGTGACAGTGATGGCGGTGGTGGTGGCAGGGATAATGGTGTTTTGATGGTGGTGTTGATGGTAGTGATGGTGGCAATGGTGGTGGTGGAGGTGGTGATGGTGATGGCAGCGGTGTTCCTGGTGACATGATGATGATGGTAGTGTTGACAGTGCTGGAGGTGTTGACGGTGATGATGGGTTGATGGAGGTAGTGGTGTTGATGGTAGTGATGGTGGTGGTGATGGTGATGGCAGTGGTGTTCCTGGTGGAGGCTGTGATGGTGATGATGGTATTCATGGAGGTGGTAATGTTGATGTTAGTGATGGTAGAGATGGAGGTAGTGGTAGTATGGTAATGGCAACAGAGTTCATGATGGAGGTGGTGATGATGGTGGTGATGATGGTTTTGATGGTGGTGATGGGATGGCAGTGGTGTTCATGGTGGAGGTGGTGATGATGGTGATGGTGTTGGTGGAGGTGTTGGTGGTGATAGAGGTGGTGGTGGTGGCAGTGATGGTCATGGTGGAGGTGGAAGTGGTGTTGGTGGTGGTGGTCATGCTGGAGGTGGTGAGAATGGTGATAGCAATGGTCGATGTGTTGATGGATGTTTGGTATTAATGGTAGTGATGGTGGAGGTGGTGATAGTGATGGTGGATGTGTTGATGGTGTTGATGGAGGTGTTGTTAATGGCAGTGATGATCATGGTGGAGGTGGAAGTGGTGATGGTGATTGCGGTGGTGTTTGTGCTGGAGGTGGTGAGGATAGTGATGGTGGTGGTGGAGGTGTTGATGGAGATGATGGTGTTGATGGAGATGATGGTGGTGATGGCGGTGGTGTTCATGGTGGAGGTGATGAGGATGGTGATGACAGCAGTTGATGTGTTGATGGTGTTGATGGATATGTGGTATTGATGGTAGTGATGGTGATGGTGGGGGTGGTAATGGTGGAGGTGGAGGTGGTGATGGTGTTGATGGAGGTGTTGTTGATGGCAGTGATGGTCATGGTGGAGGCGGAAGTGGTGATGGCAGTGGTATTTATGGTGGAGGTAGTGAGGATGGTGGTGTTGATGGAGGTGTTGTTGATGGCAGTGACAGTGGTGGTGGTGATGGTGGAGGTGGTGAGGGTGGTGGTGTTGATGAAGTGTTGTTGATGGTAGTGATAGTGACAGTGGAGGTGGTGATGATGGTGTAGATGGCAGTGTTGTCGATGGTTGTGATGGTGATGCTGGAGGTGGTGATGGTGTTCATGGTGGAGGTAGTGAGGATGGTGGTGTTGATGGAGGGGTTGTCGATGGTGGTGACAGTGATGGTGGTGGCGGTGGTATTCATGGTGGAGATGGCGAGGATGGTGTTGCTGACGGTGTTGCTGACGGTGGTAGAAGTGGTGGTGGCAGTACTGGTGGTGGTGGCGAGGGCTGGTGGCAGTGATGGCAGTCGCGGCAATGGTGTGGTCACTGTTACTGTATTCCTATCAACAATAGTATTAGGAAAGAAGAATTCACAACCCCCTCTCTTCCTTTTCCTCCATGGAGGATTCTTTGGACTTTCTGGGTCTCCAGGCTGGCACTCAGAGAAGAGAATTCCAAGCAGCCAACAGGCTCCCCTGGCTCCCCATAGAGAAGTCCTGAGCCTCAGTAACACAAGAAGGGGGAGAGGGGAGTCTGGGGAGAGACTGAGGGAGGGATTCTTAGCGGATGTCACTAGGAGAAGTACCCTGGGAAAAAAGATAAGGAGGGTTTTCTGTATGCTTTGCTTCGTGGTATAAGACAGAGTTTCTTCCTTTTGCCAGGAGACTTCAGCAAAGACATTTTCTAAGGCTTCTGGAAACCACCGGGCTTTAAGGTGGAATTAACACAGCTCTGGCTTATTGAGTAGGCAAGGATGATAAGGGTGAAAATGGCCCTGTGTCGGGGGATGCTGGTTCCCTCAGACCCTTGCCCTGTGCTGCTTTCCCGGCTTCCCTGCCAAGACCACACCTTCCTGAGGCGCCTGCCCCGCTCACCCTGGAGTCCTGCCCAGTCCCTGGCAAGGGAAGGGAAAACAGGGCTCTCAAGGAAACAAACTAAGCCATCCATCACTCCGGGAATTAATTAGCAATAATCGCACAATAGGAGCCGGAGCTCAGAGACAGACAGACTGAGCTATGGCAGCAGGGGTGGGGGGCAGGGAACATTTCAGTTTATTACCTTCGAGCCTTTTTTACATCCTGAGCCCAGGAAGGAGAGAGGATGAAGAGAGAGGCTCCCACAGGGCAGGCTAGAGGTGGGGATCCCAGCCTAGAGCTGGCTGGAGATGGACCCAGACAGAGAATTGATTTGTGGCAGAAGAATCGAGGGTTCTGGAATCCTAATGGATTGCAATTACCGACTAGATATCCCAGCAGGCGGTTCAAACCGCACACAGGCTAGTGTCGCGTGGGCTCCCAGGGAAAGTCTAGGAACCAATGAGACCACACGTCTTGGTAAGAGATTGTAAATGCAAAGGAAAAGGCTGCTGGGGGTCCAGCAGAGGCATCACTGAGGGGCAGCAAAAGCCTCTGGCTCAGGGGCTGCACAAATGAGCAGGGATCAGTCAGTGTAACTTCTTAGTTGAATTCTGAAAAAGACAAGTTTTCAAAAGATAACAAAAATGGACTTATACAGATTTCACATTCAAGCCTTGACCAAAGGACCAGCTGTACAGATTCCCAAGGGAAAGGATGAGATTTAGAAATTTTGCAACCAGGGAATAAGGGCAGGACACCAGGGTGAAAATGACAAATCAGCAAAGTCTCTGGAATTTTACCAGGCGAGTAACTTTTCTGCAAAGAATGTTTAAAATTTTTTTCCCTAATCACCTGGGGTTGAATTAGAGAAAGAATTCTTGAATGGGGAAGTCGTGAAAAGTAAAGAGAAGCACTGAAATGAAACATCAGGATGATAGAGCTTAGGACCTAAAAACATTAACCACAAATAGTTTAATTTGAATCACAATGGATTAAGCTAATAAAGAATGTAAAAGTGTGAAAGAAAAACAACTAAAAATCTCAAAATTGGTTTTAATTCCACAAAAGAAAATACAAAGTAAGTTTTTTTTTATTAGCTAAGGATAAAGGTAGGATTAAGAACTTTAACAACATATTTTTAAGCACGAGTAAAATGAAAACTAGAATATTTACCTCCCAAATAACGATTCAAGATAAAAGCAAAGAGAACAGACCTGTCCAAAGGTAAACTTTCAAGGACAGAAAGGAAGCATGACAAAGACAAAGCATGAAAGCTGGCAGCGGTTAGGCCAGATAGAACAATCACGATCGTTAAAAAGCAGCCTAGAGTCCCCCATGTAGTGTGACACAGTCCCAGATTTGATTCAACAAGATCCGACTAGGGGGATATCGAAACCAAAACATCAACAGAAGGATCTGCAAGGAAAAGCCTGTGCAAAGATTCTTGCAGCCAAATGGGATCAAATGAACAGGATACGTTGTAGTATCATCAAGTTAGAACTTAAATGAAAAAGTGTTACCCAAGATAAGAAGCCTAAGAATCAAAACGTATGAGCCTAACGAGGACATGGCATTATTAAATCTCCGGGCTGGGAAGATGCTACTGCTATAAATGTGGCTCCTGGAGACTCAGATGGACCCAACCATCTTATAGAGTAATTCTGCTCTATACCAACAGTATTTTTTTATTGAGAGCCTTCAACTGCACATATTCCTTGGCCCAGTAATTCCACTTCAGATCACCTATCCTTAAGAACTAATCCAAAAGACAGACAAAGATTTATGCCCCAAGACAGTAAGTTTTGTGTTCTTATATAAGAATCACAAAAACTTGGAAATAACCCATTTGCCTCAACAAGAGAGGACGAATAGGACAGTTAAATAAGAATATTTAAAGTGGTGTTTTTGATGAGTTTTAACAACATGGGGGAAATGCTTATGCTAAAATATTAGATGAACGAGGCAGAAAAAATTTCATACACAGACTCTTACATATATTAAAGAGCTGTGCATGAAAAAAAGGGCTCAAAAGGTAATAAACTAAAATGTTAGCAGTGGTTATAGGTAGGGGGTATTAGCAGTGATCTGAAAATTTTCTTTATGCTCTTCTACTTCCTAGTTCTGGCATATTGAATATGCACCATTTACATAATAAAAACACTGTTTTTGTACATCTACATGCAAAAAACAACATGACTAAAAATATAGAAAGGAAAAACATTAGAAATACAAAGATTAAATGACAAGACATAGCTTAGTAAGAGAAATCAGCTCGCTGCTGGCTTATAGGGTAGAAAAATGAGAAGATAATAATAACCAGGGGTGCAAAAGGCACCGGCAGGAAAAACTGGCAAAATCTTTGAAATGGGCAAAATAGAGACTGGGTTTCTTAAGATGCGTTGTTTGGGTTTTCCCTTGTCTTGAGGCTACTTTTAAAACTCTGTAATGGCAGTGCAAGGATAGCGCAGTGGTAGGATTCTCGCCTGTCATGCCAGAGACCAGGGTTCGATTCCCAGAGCCTGCACATGCCAAAAAAAAAACAACTCTAAGATGTGGGAGAATGCCAAGCAAATGATTCTTATCCGCAGATATGCAAATGAATTTTATCTGGCAGCATGCAACTGACTGTGGCCCTGGAATGGTGACCTGGTGACTGGGTTTACAGCTATTCACGAGTTCGTTTCCACCTTCCTGGTTGCATAGATAGATGCACACTGAGTTTTCGGAATTCTTCTCTGAACCAGTTTCAACATCATACTGTCTCCCTCAATTAATGAGTTAATAACCTTTGACACATGCTTATTTTACATTTGTACAAGAGACATGATTTTACCTTTTTAAAAAACAATCTTTTAGACAGTCTAGATTTCATAACCAAGAAAGGATGGGCTATTTTTCAGTTTTAATTCCGAAAGCATGTTCCACCTCTTTCTCCCCAGCGTCCCTGAGATGGTTACAGAAAGAAATAAAATATTATGTAATGAGGACATCTCCAAATATTAAAAAAAGGACAAGAGAATCTTTACTCTTCACTCGGTGTAATAACCCAATGATACAGGAAATAAATGATTCAGACTGTGAACAAAATCACGAGAGTGGAAACACTTCAGATGAAAACCCATGGGTTGCAGCAAATATCATTCAAGAGGGAAGAATTTAAATTTCAAACTTTATTATAAAAGAACAAAGTAAACATTCCTTTTCACATGACTGCATGAACACTTTGTTTAAAAATACATGAAAATGGACATAATGAGTAAAAAACTTGACAAAAACTAGGTGACCTTTAAAATAATTATTAAAATAATCCCAACCCCTGTTTAGAACCTTGACACAAGAGTTTTGGATAAATTCTTTCCGTTTTGAACAGGAAAGCAATTCTACGTCAGAAAAGCTGATGAGAAAGTATTCAAAACCACCTCTCAATTAATTCCCAAACTATCAACCAAATTCAATTCCCCACTGAGACAGAGAGAAAACATTCATCTGGCGACAAGAATTCAGCTGTACAATAAAAGCAGACTGCACAACTCGGGTTTATTGCAGGAAGCGAAGGGGTGTTCAATAAGAGAGAATCTAATAATAGAAACCACCCCATCAATAGCTTAAGTAAAAATCATATGATCATTTAAAAATACCAAAAAGGCATTTGGGGAAAAAAAAAGTCACTACCACCTCCTAAGACAAATTTTAGGAAAGGACATGCAAAAAATATTTCCTTAACGCACTGAAGAGATTCTAAAAACAAGAGCTGGGACTGATATAATAATTAGTGGAGAAAATCTAGAGAGCTTCTCTTGCACGCTGGAGCACATAAGGCTGCCTGATGAAGCACCATCAGCATGCTCTAAAAATTGGGGAAATGCAATAGGATGCACCAAAGAAATAAGAGGAACAGAGAAGTGAAGAGATAACTCTAATAGTTATGATGCTGTGGCTGCACCCCAAGACAGTAAAGGAGTCTGCTGAAATCGATGGATACAAGAAGAGCATTTTAAAAAAGCAAAAGATTTGCATTTCTGCCAACAAAAACTAGCTAGAAGAATCCAGAAGAATAAGAAATGCCATTTGCTTCTGCAACGACCCACCACCAACAGCACAACTCAAAGCCCACCGAGGGCACAGCTAACATCACAGGTGCATGGCTTACGAGAGCAAGAACTCTAAAAGGGCTCAATTGTATTGTGGGCAGTAACAGGTCCTCTCCTTGCTGGAGAATGCTGGGATGCAGCCAGAGGCCTTGGAGCCAACCCAGAGCTCATGTCACATGCCCAGAGCCCGGGAGACGGGTGAGCTGGTGGTCCCCTACCCCTGTGAAGCTCCCATCAGGGGCGGGGTGGCCCTGGCACCCTCCCCAGCGGCTCAGAAGCCTGGGATCTCCCTTCCATGCCACTGCCCTCCTTGACACTTTCAGGATATCAAACAATATTCTAAAAAGATGAACTTTAGGGAGCCAGTCATGCACGGTATTAAAATATATTTTAAAACAGTAAAAATCAGAACAGTGTTGGGCCAGCACAGAGACAGAAATGTGGATTCTCAGAGGCTTGGGGAGGGACCCGGGTATTTTTGGATATGTGGAAAAACAGGGATACTCTAATACATGGCAGAGCAAAATCATAATAGCATCTGGGAAAGCGAACGGAATGAAACTTACTAAACCTGGGCTCCTAGCAGGAGCCTGATCATAAAAACTGTCCACGGTCTCTGCTCTGGGCCGGGCCCTGTACCAGGCAGCGTGCAAACCTCACTTCATTCCATCCTCACAAAGACCCTATCCAGTGGATGCTCCCATTTCACAGATCGAGAAACTGAGGCTCAGAGATGCAAGTGAATGCTGGGGGTCCTTCAACCAGGCCTGGCTGATCTTATCGACTGAGCTTTCCAGTGCCCACCGGCAGGCAGGGCTGGCAGCACCTGAGCTCCCACAGTGCAGGGCTGCTGGTGGGGTCTGTGCGGCACCCCCGTCTCCCACCCCAGCTCCCTCTCTGCAGGCAGCTGTGCCCAGGCTGAGCGTCCTTGCTGACAGACCCTCCAGCTGTCCCCTGGGTGTAAAGTCCCATGCTGTGCTCTCTATGACTCACCAGGTCCTTGACTCAGTTTCTCTCACTCATTTCAGCCCGCTGCACATTCCAAGCCTGGCTCAGACTTCCCTCCTCTCCTCTGGGACATAAGTGCAAAAAGGTGGGTGCCTGAGCTAGCCACACCCCAGACCTGTGCAGGCCGAAGGAAGCCCCGCGCTTGGCCCCGAGGTTCCTGCCCCGAAACGGCTCCCTGCTACTCTCACAGGAGACACCGGCAAGCTCCTTGGCCAAGGTCAAATGCGTCAAACCACCCAGTTTCCTGCCCTTTCCAGCTCAGAGGCCCTGCAAAGGACAGGTGCTCGACAGGTATAACAACCTGTCCAAGGACCCCGAGGGCTCAGTGTGGAGGCTGTCACCTTCCGGCCTCCATGCTGGGCCCACACCCAGCACGCCCGTCTAGAAAGGTGCCCAGTTCCCAGGATGGACACAGCGGAGGCCCACAAGGCAGTCACAGTCCCTGCATCACCGTTGGCCTTTGTGATGTACCGTAATGTAGCCACAAGCAAACGTCGGTGACTACTGTGACTCACTGAGCTGTAACCCCTTCATGCAGACACTGTTTTAAAACCAGTAATCTTTACCTTGTATCTGGACTGTAACAAGACAACTCGTGACTGGCGCCAACTTGTATCCCCTTATTTGTTTTGCAACCCTGAAGTTGGGGTGCTCGTGCACGTGGCCTCAAGTCGGGGTGCCACTGTGTGTGGCCCTCTTGTTAATTAACGTGAGTCAGCCCAGAACCGGCCACCCCTCTTCCTAAGTTTCCTTGCTAGACCGACGCAGTTCTAATCAGAGTTGGCTGCCTGATTCGCGCAGTAGCCCAAACCTTAAAAATCAAGTCAGCTAAGTGTGCAATCAACCCGCACACGCTCTAACCTCATCACCCCAAACCACTCTGCTCATGGCCCTGAGCTGCCTGCCCCTGCCTGACTGCTAGAAAGCACACGTTTGAGGGCGGCCCTCCTGTCTCCACGAGGCTGCCTTTGCCAGAGAACCCCTCTCTCTTCTCAGAATCCCACTGTCACTTAACTGTCTCAGC
>PVIY010050492.1:0-16183 GCA_004026745.1 Myrmecophaga tridactyla
CTCAAGTTGTAACCAAAAGAAAGCAGGATCAGCTATATTAATATCAGATGAAATAGACTTTAAATGTAAGACATCATAATAGACAAAGAAGGACACTATATGTTAATAAAAAGTTCAATTCACCAAGAAGAAATAACAATCATAAATGTTTATGCTTCCAATCAAGGAGCACCCAAGTACATGAGATAGACATTGGCAAAACTGAAGGGAACAATATAAATTTCGGCAATAATAGTAGGAGACTTCACTGTCCTCTATAGGTAGAACAAAAAGACAGAGGATCCACAAAGAAATAGAGAACCTAAACCATTTGCTAAATTAATTAGACCTAACAGACATATATAGGTTGTTACACCCCATAACACCAGGATATACATTCTTCTCTAGTGCTCATGGAATGTTCTCTAGGATAAATCGTATGCTGGGTCACAAAACAGTTCTTTATAAATTTAAAAACATTGTAATTATTCAAAGTACTTTCTCTGATCACAATAGAATGAAGCTGGAAATCTATAATCACCAAGGAATGAGAACATTCACAAATATATGGAGATTAAATAACACACTCTTAAACAAGTGGGCCAAAGAAGAAATTGCTAGAGAAATTGGTAGCTATCTAGAGGTGGCTGAAAAGACAATACAACGTATCAGAACTTATGGGATACAGAAAAGTCTGTACTATGAGGAAAATTTATCACCCTAAGTAGCTATATTTAAAAAAAGGAGTAAAATCAAGGACCTAACTGCTTACCTGCAAGAACATGATAAAAACAGCAAACTAACCCAAAAGCAAATGGAAGAAGAGAAATAACAAAGGCTAAAGTAGAGTTAAATGAAGGGGTATTCTAGTTTGCTAGCTGCCAGAATGCAATATACCAGAAATGGAATGGCTTTTAAAAAGGGGAATTTAATAAGTTGCTAGTTTACAGTTCTAAGGCTGAGAAAATGTCCCAATTAAAACAAGTCTATGGAAATGTTCAATCAAAGGCATCCAGAGAAAGACACCTTGGTTCAAGAAGGCCAATGAATTTCAGGGTTTCTCTCTCAAGTGAGAAGGCACCTGGTGAACATAGTCAAGGCTTCTCTCTCACCTGGAAGGGCACATGGCAAATATGGCATACTCTGTTAGCTTTCTCTCCTGGCTTTCTGCTTCATGAAGCTTCCTGGAGGCGTTTTCCTTCTTCATCTCCAAAGGTCACTGGCTGGTGGATTCTCTGTGCCATGGTGCTGCAGCATTCTCTGCTCTCTCTGAGTCTTTCATTTTCTCCAAAATGTTTCCTCTTTCATAAGATTCCAATAAACTAATCCAGACCGACCCGAATGGGTGGAGACATGTCTCTCCCTAATCCAATTTAACAACCACTCGTGATTGAGTCACATCTAAGGGAGATGACCTAATTACAGTTTCAAACATACAGTACTGAATAGGGATTAGAAGAAACTGCTGCCTTTACAAAATGGGATTAGGATTAAAACATGGCTTTTCTAGGGTACATACATCCTTCCAAACCAACACAAGGGGAGAACAAAAGAACAATAGAAAGAATCAACAAAATCAAAAGTTGGTTCTTTGAGGAAGTCAATAAAATCAATGGACCACTACCAAGGCTGACAAAGAAAAGAAAGAGAAGATGCCAAAAAGCAAAATCAGAAATGAGGAAAAGCGTTGTTACCACAGACCCTGAACAAATTTTTAAAAAGTATAAGGGGATAGTATGAACAACTATATGCCAACAAACAGACAGCTTATATGAAATGGACAAATTCCTGGAAACACATGAACAAGCTACACATACTCAAGAAAAATAGAAGATCTCAAAAAACCAATCCAAGTAAAGAGATTCAATCAGTCATCAAAAATATTCCTACAAAGAAAAGCCCAGGGCCAGATGGCTTCACAGGGGAATTTTATGAAACATTCCAAAAACAGCTAACACCAATCGTGCTCAATTTTTTCCAAAAAAAAATTGAAGAAAAAGGAATACAACCAAACTCATTTTATGAAGCTAACATAACTTTAATAGCAAAACTGGGTAAAGATGCTATAAGAAAGGAAAACTACAGGTCAATCTCCCTAATGAACATACACGCAAAGATTCTCAACAAAACATTAGCAAATCGAATCCAACAACACATTAAAAGAATTATACACCATGATCAAGTGGGGTTTATACAAGGAATGAAAAAATGGTTCAATGCAAGAAAATCAATTAATGTAATACAGCACATTAACGAATCAAAAAGTAAAAATCACATGATCATCTCAATTGATGCTGAAAAAGCATTTGACAAAATTCAACATTCTTTTCTGATTAAAAAAACTTCAAAAGGTAGGAATCAAAGGTAACTTCCTCAATATGATAAAGGGCATGTATGAAGAACCCATAGGCAGCATAGTATGCAATGTTGTGAAACTGAAAGCTTTCCCCCTAAAACCATGAATGAGACAAGAATGCCCTCTGTCATCAATATTATTCAACATTGTGCTAGAAGTTCTAGCTAGAGCAATCAGGCAGTAAAAAGAAATAAAAGGATACTAAATCAGGAAGGAAGAAGTAAAACTCATTATTTCCTCATGACATGATACTATACTTGGAAAATCCTGACAAATCTACAACAAAGTTACTTGAGCTAAGAAACCAATTCAGCAAGGTGGTGGGATATAAAATTAATATGCAGAAATCAATACTGTTTCTACACATGAGCAATGACCTGAGGCGTCTATTAAGAAAAAATTTCCATTCAAAATAGCAACAAAAACAATCAAGTATCTAGCAATGAACTATACTAGGTATGTAAAGGGCTTGTACAGAGAAAACTACATAACATTGCTAAAAGAAATCAAAGAAGATCTAAATAGGTGGAAAGACATTCCCTTCTCATGGGTAGGAAGATTAAATGTAGTTAAGATGTCAATTCAACCCAAATAGATCTACATATTCAACACGATAACAAGAAAAATTCCAACAACATACTTTGAAGACTTGGAAAAGTTAGTTACCAAATTCATTTGGAAGGGAAAGAGACCCCAAATAGCTAAGAGCATCTTAAAAAAAGAACAAAGTAGGAGGATTAACACTTCGTGATTTTAAACCTATTATAATGCCACAGTGGTCAAAACAGCATGGTACTGGCACAAAGATAGAAGTATTGGACATGGAATCAAACCAAGAGCTCAGAAATAGACCAGCAAATCTGTGGTCAGCTAATCTTCAACAAGGCCCCCAAATCCTCTGAACTGGTACAAAATAGTCTTTTCAATAAATGGACATGTGAGAACTGGATATCAATAGCCAAAAGAATGAAAGAGGACCCTTACCAAACACCCTATGCAAAAATTAACTTAAAGAGGAAAAATATCTAAATATAAAAACCAGTACCATAAAGCTCCTTGGAGAAAATGCAGGGAAAGTTTTTAAAGACCTAGTAATAGGAGATAGCTTCCTGAACTTAACACCCAAAGCACAAGCAACAAAAGAAAAAAACACATAAATGGTTACTCCTCAAAATCAAATACTTTTGTGCCTCAAGACACTTTATTGAAAAGTTGAAGAGGCAGCCAACTCAATGGGATAAAATATTTGGAAATCATACATCAGATAAAGGTTTGATATCCTGTATACATAAAGAAATCATACAATTCAACAACAGAAATACAACAACCCAATTATAAAATAAGCTAAAAGTATGAATAGGCATTTTTTCTAAACTCCAAATACAGATGGCTAAGAAGCACATGAAGAGATGCTCATTTTCATTAGCTATAAGGGAAATACAGATCAAGACTTCAATGAGGTACCACCTCAAACCTATAAGAATGGCAGCTATCAAACAAACAGGAAACTGCAAATGTTGGAGAGAATGTGGAGAAAGTGGGACACTTAGGAACTGCTGGTGGGAATGTCTTATGTTACAGCCACTATGGAAGGCAATTTGACAGTTCCTCAGGAAGTTAAATATTGAGTTGTCCTATGTCCTTGCAATACAACTACTTGGTATAAACCTAGAAGAGCTGAAAGCAGTGGCAGAAACAGACATTTGCACACCAATGTTCATAGCAGCCTTATTGACAATCACCAGAAGTTGAAAACACTCCAAGTGATGAGTAGATTAACAAACTGTGGAATATGCATGTCAAGAAACAAATGGATTAAGAAAATGTGATACATACATGTGATGGAATATTATGCAGCAGTAAGATGAAATGATATCCTGAAGCTCATGACAAAAATGGATGTGCCTTGAGGACATAATGTTGAGTGAAATAAAACAGACACAAAAGGATAGATACTGTATGACTTCACTTTTATGGCCATGATGAAGGTAAAATCAGAGGCATACAATGCAGAATATAGGGGACCTAGAGATACATGGAAGCTAGAGATGGGTGAGCAGTTAGTTAATGAGGTTGAACTTAATTCTAAAGGAATAGCTAAAAATGAAGGCAGGTCACTGGTGGGTATATAAGTAATATTATTATACTGAAAGTGAACAAGATTGAAAGTGGATGTACATACCAATTTGTTCCATTGATTAACACCACAAATGTAAATAAGCTCTTGCATGAACTTCGCAAAGATATGAATCCTATATAAAGAGTGTATAAGTTCAAGGTATAGAGGGATAACTGCTATTGAATGCTATGGGCTATCTTTAACAGGAAAACATCAAGAGTACCTCAGCAACACCAGGGGTAAATAATAGGGGGAGGGACAAGTGTTAAGGGGAGGTTTGGACTTTCTATTTGGTGAGGGTGTGTCTATTAGTTATCATTTTCTTGGGAACAATGAAATTATCTAAAATTGAGAGTGCTAATGAAATGTTGATTTTGGACATTATACACAATGAGTAATCAATAGAGGTAGCTGAAGGAGGCACTGACTGAGAAGTAGATGGGTAAACAATACTGTATAGATATGATTGAATTCTGTGCTGCAACATAGAAGAATGAAATTGTGAGGCATGGAACATTGTAAATGAATTTATGGGACATTTGGTGAGGCAAAATAAGCCAAAACCAGAAAAACAAATATTGTATGGTCTCATTTAGAAAATACTTATAAGAAAACAGGGGCCTAGATTGTAAGCTCTAATAGCAGTTACAGTTAGTCATGAGTAGTAATTATTACTTCTGGATTTTGAAAGGCTGCTTTATAGATATATAACCTGGTATTTAGAGATCACAATGAAACTTATCGGGTTGGAATTAAGGTAATTCAGAGTATAGATGTTAAAGAAGACATTGTCGGTATTTTAGAACATCATCTACTCTTTAAGACCAAAGGAAAAAAAAAGATTTATTTTGTCCAGATCCTAAATATTCTATAGTACATAATCTAACTCAACCTGTCTCTCCAATCACAAGCAAAGAGATTGAATCAGTCATCAATAAGCTCCCCCCAAAAAAGAAAAGTCCAGGACCAAATGGCTTCATCTGTGAATTCTACCAAGCATTTAAGAAAGAATTAGTAACAATACTGATAAAAATCTTCAAAAAAAATTAAAGAGAAGGAAAGATACTTAACTCATTCTATAAAGCCAACATCACCCTAAAACCAAAGCCAAGGAAAGATGCTAAAAGAAAAGAAAATTGCAGACCAATCATTTAATCAATATAGATGCAAAAGTCCTCCACACAATACTTGCAAATCAAATCCAGCAACACATTAAAATCCCATGACCAAGTGGGATTTGTTCCAGGTATGCAAGACTGGTTGAGCACAAGAAAATCAATTAATATAATAGAACATATCAATAAGTAAAAGCAGTAAAAAAAAACACATGATCATCTCGACTGATGCAGAAAAGGCATTTGACAAAATTCAACATCCTTTCTTGATGAAAACATTTCAAGGGATAGAAATAGAAGGGAACATCCTCAACATGATGAAGGAATATATGAAAAGCCCACAGCTAACATCATTCTCAATGATGAAAAACTGAAAGCTTTCCCTCTAAGATCAGTAACAAGATAAGTATGCCCACTGTCACCATAGTTAGTCAACATTGTGCTGAAAGTTCCTGCCACAGCAATTAGACAACAAAAAGAAATAAAAGGTATCCAAATTGGAAAGGAAGAAGACTGTCATTTTTTTCAGATGACATGATACTATATATAAAAAAAAATCCCAAAATGTCTACAGCAAAGCTGATAGAGTACTGAAAAGAGGCAGGGTACAAGATCAACAACCAAAAATCAGTAGTATTTCTAGACACTAGTAATGGGCAATCTGAAGAGGAAATTTTAAAAATCCATTTACAATAGCAACCCAAAGAATCAAATATTTAGGAATAAATTTAAAAAAGGATACAAAAGACCTATACAAGAAAACTATAAGAGATTGCTATAATAAATCATAGAAGACTTAAATTTAAGGAAGGGCATACCATGTTCATGGATTAGAAGACTAAATATAGTTGAAATGCCAATTCTATCAAAATTGATCTATAGAGTCAATACAATGCCAACTATAAATCTCTAAAACTTACTTTGCAGAAATAGAAAAAAAATTTTATTTGGATGGGTAGTTGTGCCAGTTTGAATCTGTTGTGTAACCTAGATAAGCCATGTCATTTAATCCTTATTTAATATTGCTGTGTGGTATCTTTTTTATTGTTTCCATGCAGATATGACCCACCCAATGGTGGATGGTAATTTTTGATTAGGTGGTTTTCATGGAGATGTGTCGCCATCCATTCAAAGTGGGGTTGCTTACTGGAGCCCTTTAAGAGAGAAGCATTTTGGAAAAAGCCTTAGAGCCACCAATACCAACAGAGCTCATGCAGCCAGAGACCTTCAGAACAGAGAGAAAATGCCCCTGGAGAAGACTTATGAAATGATAAGAGAAAGCTAGCAGAAGTCATCATGAACTTTTCCAGCTGAGAGAGAAACCCTGAATATCATCAACCTTCTAGATCCAAGGTATCTTTCCCTGGATGCCTCAATTTGGGCATTTTATAGCCTTGCCTTAATTTGGACATTTTCATTGCCTTAGAGCTGCAAACTTGCAACTTATTAAATTCCTTTTTTTACAAGATGTTCCAGTTCTGGAATATTGCATTCTGACAGCTTTCAAACCAGAACAGAATTTGGTACCAAGGAAGTGGGGTGCTACTATTTGCAAATATATTGGAACAGCTTTTAAAATGAATAAGGGGAAGATTCTGGAAGAGTTATGGGGAACTTGATAGAGACGTCTTAGTATGATTTTAAGAGACCATTGGTAGAAATGTGGACTCTAAAGATCCTTCTGATGAGGCCATAGACAAGAAATGATGCATGTGTTGTTGCAAACTGGGATGAAGGTGATCCTTGTTTTAAAGTGGCAGATAATCTCACAAAATTTACTGGCCTTGGATAGAAAGCAGATTTTAAAAACCATGAACTTGGATATTTACAGAAGAGATTTCCAAAGTAAATGTGGAAAATGCAGCCTGACTGCTCCTTGCAGCTTATAGTAAAATGTGAGAAGAGATAAGTTGAGAACTGAACTCTTGGTACAAAGAAATAAGAAATTTATGGTCTAGAAAAGTTTGGGCTTCCAGAAAGGGAGACCTCAGAGAATAGTGCCCACATGAGAATTTAACAAAACATGGAACAAATCAGCCATTTCAGAAAAAGCCAGGATTGGAGATGGAGTTATCCAGGAAGGATCTGTAGAAACCGCTTTTGAATGATGGGCATGATTCTTGCCTACTACATAGAAGGCCAACAAGAGTGTGGTGGGATCTGCATAAATGGGATCACTGCCAGTCTGGACTAAGAGGTGCAGAAAGGGGACACATTGGGAGAAAAATAACTTCTGAAATAGAATTATAGAAGCTAAGGTCTGAAGTCAAGAAGCCACGGGATAGGAGACTGGACCCACCCAAACACTTGGAGAGAGTGAGTTTGCCCCGAAGGCAGAAGGTGGGCCTTCCATCTCATTGCAGTGGAAGATTTGTGCCATGACAGGCCTTGGAGAGAGTGGAGCACATTCCTTGGGGATGGGAAGAGCCTGGTTGCCACCCCATTGTTCTGGAGGGGTTGAGCATGTGCCCCAGGGATGGCAAAGAGCCCAGGTGTGGCCTCAATTATTGGAGAGGGTGGAGCTTTTGGTTTTCCCAATGTTCCCCAAGGTTGCTTTGGAGAAAGCCAGGCCATTGTGCAGGCCCTTGGAAAAGGTGGTAATGCCACTTTCCAAAGCCCGAAAGATAAATGACTCTCAGATTTTGAGATCTAATGGCATTTGCCCTGCAAGTTTTCAGAACAGTATAGGTCCGGTGGCCCAAGGTTCCTTCCAATTTCTCTCTATGGAAATGGAAATATGTGTCCTATGAGTGTCCCTCTTTTGAATATTGGCAGTAGATAACTTGCTCTGAGTTTTACAGGTCCAAAGCCAGCGAATAATTTTGCCTTAAAATAAACCATGCCCATAACTGACTTTGATGAGATTTTATACTGTTTCTGACTTTGTATGTATTTGTATTGTTACTGAAATGGTTTAAGGCTTTCTGATATTGTGATGAAATTAATATATTTTGCACTTGGAAAAACATATCTTTTGGGGTCCAAATGGTGGAATATGCTGGTTTGTATTAGCTGTGTTGCCCAGAAAAGCCATGCCCATAAATCCTCATTCAATATTGCTGCATGGTATCTTTTTTTATTGTTTCCATTGTGATGTGACCCACCCTATTGTGGGTGGTAACTTTTGATTAGATACTTTCCCTGGAGATGTTTCTCCACTCAATCAATGTGGGGTTTCTTACTGGAGCCCTTTAAGAGGGAACCATTTTGGAAAAAGCTTTAGAGCCACCAGAAGCAACAGAGTGCATGCACCCAGAAGCCTCTGGAGCAGAAGGAAAATGCCCCCAGGGAAGCCTTATGAAATGATGAGAGAAAGCTAGCACACATCACCATGTTCCTTTCCAGCTGAGAGAGAAACTCCGGACATTATCAGCCTTCATGAACCAAGGTATCTTTCCCTGGATGCCTTAAATTGGATATTTTATAGCATTGTCTTAATTTGGACATTTTCATGGCCTTAGAACTGTAAACATGTAACTTACTAAATTCCCTTTTTAAAAGTTCTTCCAGTTCTGGTATATCACATACCTTTCAAACTAATACAGCATGGGTACCCTGAATAGCTAAAACATCTTGAGAAAGAAAAATGAATGAGAGGTCTCATAGTACCTGACTTTAAAGCATATTACAAAACCACAGTGGTCAAAACAGCATGGTACTGGCATAAAGATAGATATATTGACCAATGGAATTGAATTAAGTGTTCAGAAATAGACCCTCTCAGCTATAGACAGTTGATCTTTAATAAGACATTCAAGACAACCCAACCAGGATAGAGAAGCCTCTTCAGTAAATGGTGTTGGGGAAAATGGATATCATATGCAAAAGAATAAAAGATGATCCATATCTCACACTCTACACAAAAATTAATTCAAAATGGATTGAAGATCTAAACATTAGAGCTAAGATGATAAAAGTTTTAGAAGAAAATGTAGGGAAATATCTTACAAATCTTGTGATAGAAGGTGGTTTCCTTGACCTTACACAAAGAAGAGCAATGAAAAAAGAAATAGTTAAAAAGGGTCTCCTCAAAATTAAACACCTTTGTGCCTGAAAGAACTTTTTCAGGAGTGTGAAAAGGCAGCTATGCAATGGGAGACAATATTTGGAAACCACATATTAGATAAGGGTTTAATATCCAGAATATATAAAGAGATTCTATACCTCAACATTAAAAAGAGAAAAAAAATCCATTTAAAAATGGGCAAAAGGCATGAAAAGACACTTATCAGAAAAGGAAATCCAAATGGTGAAAAGACATATGAAAAGGTGCTCAATTTCACAGGCTATTAAGGAAATGCAAGTCAAAACCACAATGAGATCTCATACCCACTAGAATTGCCATTATAAAAAAAAAACAGAAAACAATGAGGGCTTGAGAGAATGTGGAGAAAGAGGCACACTTATCCACTGTATGTGGGAATGTAAAATGATGCAACTGCTCTCTAAGGCAGTTTGGTAGTTCCTCAGGAAGCTAAGTATAAAACTGCCATATGATCCAGCAATCCCATTAATAAGTATATATTCAGAAGACAGAAATGGACATTTGCACACTGATGTTTATAGTAGCATTTTTCAAGATTGCCAAGAGATGGAAACAGTCCAAATGTCCATCAACAGAAGAATGGCTAAATAAGCTGTTATATACATGCAATGGAATATCATGCAGCAGTAAGACAGGATAAAGTCATTAAGCTGGTAACAATGTGGATGAAGATTAAGGGCATTATTCTGAGTGAAATTACCCAGAAATGAAATATCAAATACTGTACAGTCTCACTAATATGAACTACCATTAATGAGTGAACATTGAGAGTTAAAGTTAAGAACACAGATTATTAGGACATAGAAAGTGGCTAAAGATTGGGGGTGCTGAAGCAATAAATCATGTGCAACAGAACAGATTGCAAAAATTCAGAAATGGATAGCATAATACGATCTGATGTATTCAATAATATATGTACACTGAATAAAGCTGAATGTGAGTATGGTTAAGGGAGAAGGGCTGGGGGCATGTATGACACCAGAAAGAAAGATAGAAGGTAAAGATTGAGATGTTATACATTATGAATGTCTAGAGTGAACAAAGATGGTGATTCAATCTACAAATATAAAAACATTTTTGCATGGGGAAGAACAAATGAATGTCAACATTGTAAAGTATTGAAAATGGGGTGGTATACAGCAAAAACAAATACAATCAGTGCAAGCTAGAGTCTATAGTGAACAGTACCATTGTAATATGTTTCCATTGAATGTAACAAAGGCATTATGTCACAACTAAATGTCAAATAATTTGGGGTATGGGGGAGGGACATAGATTCTTTGCAGAAGAAAAGCAAATGTCTTCATATAGATTGTGGTGGCAAAGGCATAGCTATTTACTTAGGCTGGATTAAAAGATGTGTGAATAAAACTCTTTGCAAATGAACAACAGAAAAATGTGCTAGATAAATTGTGAAGAAAGAGATGTACTATTCACTGTTAGTAGGGAGGTTGAGACGTGCAGCCTCTCTAGAGGGTAGTGCAGTGTTTCCACAAGAAGCTAGGGGTGGGGTTGCCATATGATCCTGCAACCCCATTACTAGGTATATACCTGGAGGAATGGAGATTGAGGACAGGAGTGGAAATTTGCAAACTGAGATTTATGGTGGCAGTGTTCTTGATTTGCAATGGCTGGAGGTGACCTAAGGGTACAATAACTGAATAGAAGAAGGAACTGTGGTGTTTACGTACAATGGAATACTAAGCAGCTTAAGAAAAAATGAAATTCTGGGACATGTTGAATAAAATGTCAGAAACAAAAAAATATATATTACATGCTTCAGTCATATGGACTAAACTAAAGATATACAAACTCATAGAACTGAAGTCAAGAGTATGAGTTATCAGGTTGGAGCCTATTGTTAAGGTTCCTAGATTGTAAGCTCTTACAGCAGTCACATGTATTTAGGAGGTGTAACTGACTTTTAAATTTTGAGATACTGACCTATTTTTATACAACCTGGCCATTCCCTGAAACTTCAAGTATTTATGTGACACCTGAGACTCAGAGTTAAAGCAGTGAAGCTATGGAAGTCAGCATTACCCCATTCAGTAACTATTAAGAAAGTGAAAAGTGTGATTAGATTACATCTAAAAATATGGATGAAGCTGATCTGGATAGGACTAAGGTAAATCAGAATACTGGGTAAAGGATGATATAGTCCATATTTTCAAACTTCAACCTCTGCACGAGACCAAAGTAAGAGAACTTCATTTGGTACAACATTTCATATTTTGGGTAGCACATTACCTAATTTAACTGGTGTTCTAGTTTGAAGGTTGCCAGAATGTGATATACCAGAAATGAAATGGCTTTTAAAAAGGGGAATTTATTAAGTTGCAAGTTTACATGTTCTAAGGCCATGAAAATGTCCAAATTAAAGCAAAGTTGTGAAATGTCCAATCTAAGGCATTCAGGGGAAGAGACCTTGCTTCAAGAAGGCTGATGACATTCAGGGTTTCTCTCTCAACTGGAGAGGCACATGGCAAACATGGCGATGTCTGCTAGCTTTCTCTCTAGGCTTCTTATTTCATGATGCTCCCCTGGAGGCATTTTCTTTCTTCATTTCCAAAGGTCTCTGGCTGTGTGGGTTCTTGTGGCTCTGAAGCTTTTTCCAAAAGGTTCCCTCTTAAAGGGCTCCAGGACCCCAGCTTGAATGGGTGGGTCACATCTCCATGGTAACAACCAAAAAGCTCCCCCCCCAGGCAATATTAAATGGAGACTAAAGGACATTGCTTTACTGGAGTCCATAAATTCAAGCTGGGGCATTCCACCCTTTGGACCCCAAAAAGACATGTTCTTTCCAAATGCAAAATACATTCATTCAATCACAATATCAGAAAGCCTTTAGCCATTTCAGTAACAATACAAATATAATTCAAATTCAGAAACAGTACAAAATCTCACCAAAGTTACTTATAGGCATGGTCTGTCCTAAGGCAAAATTCTCCTCTGGCTCTACACCTGTAAAACTCAGAACAAGTTATTTGCTGTCAATATACAAAGGAAGGACAGTCATAGAATTCATGTCACCAGCCCCAAGCAGTTTAGAAAACCTGCAGGGCAAACAAAATCTGAGAGTCATTTATTTTCAGGAATTTAGAAAGCAGCAGTCCTACCCTTTCCAGGGGTCTGTGCAGTGGCCTGCTCTCTGAACACAACCTTGGGGGACATTGGGGAGACCACATTTCTCTTGGTTCCACACTCTTAAAGCATCAGAACGCACCCTGGCTCTCTGTAGTCTCTGAGGCATATGCTCAACCCCTCCATGTGGTGACAGCCAAGCTCTCCCCAATCTCCAAGGAATGTGCTCCATTCTCTCCAAGACCTGAGGAGGCACAGCTCTTCCACTGCAACATGGTAGAAGACGCATCCTTTGCCATCAGGGCAAACTCACCCTCTCCAAGTTCTTGGTGGGTCCACTATCCTGGCCTGAGGTTTCTTTTTTTTTTTTTTTTTTACACATTATGTAATTTATTAAATTTCAAGCATATAAAATACATTTTGATTGCTGTGGGAAAGTAAACTCAAATTTCTTGCCATTTGTGACCTTACAATAATTGTTTCATTTAATTATACTGGTAAATGTTGAAGGGAAACTTATTCCTAAAGAGATATGTGGGAATGAATTTCATATATATTAGGTAGTTTCTTTGACATGGACTATTTCAGTTGAGATGGAAAATACAATATTCAGGATTTTTCTTTCCTTGTTCATAAAATATTACAGTACAATACAGGCTTTCTGAAGGTCTCTGACACATCAAACACCTTCAGAAGACTGGGGATTCAGGAAAACTAGAAGGCTGACCAGGAGGTTTGGATTTAGGCCTTCCAAATTTTCTAGGCCCAGAGGGAATGAAGAAAGATAATAATGGAACAAAAAGTGACTGCAGTTCAGAGCTAGTCAATGTCCTTGGACTGGTAAAAGGTGTGGAAAAGGAGAGGTCTTATGTTTATAGAGGTGCCTTCCAGTGACCTGACTTAGTAAATCATATAGTTAATGAATTTTTAACAATTTACATAATCACCATATTTCCTCTAAATAGCATCTTCGTTACTTGCTGTTACATTAACATGTGCTTTCTTTCACAGAAGGATTAATGCAATTCAGAGCAGTAATATCTTCTAATAAACACCAGTATAGAATTTTTTTTTTCTGCATAGGCAGGCCCCCGGAATCGAACCTGGGTCTCCAGCATGGCAGGTAAGAATTCTGTTACTGAGCCAGTGTTGCACTGCCCCAGTATAGCATTTCTTATTTTTTTAATTTTTATTAATTTAAAAAATTACAAGAAACACAAACATTCCCAACACATACACTCAGCAATGCACAATATCATCACATAGTTGCATAGTCATCATCATGATCATTTCCCAGAACATTAGCATCAATTCAGAAAAAGAAATAAAAAGACAACAGAAAAAAAATTTTACAGGCCATACCCCTTACTGATCCCTTTCATTGATCACTAGCATTTCAAACTAAATATATTTTAACACTTGTTCCCCCTATTATTTATTTTTATTCCATATGTTCCTCTCATCTGTTGACAAGGTAGATAAATGGAGCATCAGACACGAGGTTTTCAATCACACAGTCACATTGTGAAAGCTATATCATTATACAATCATCATCAAGAAACACGGCTACTGGAACACAGCTCTACATTTTCAGGCAGTTCCCTCCAGCCACTCCATTACATCTTGAATAAAAAGGTGATATCTACTTAATGCATAAGAATAACCTCCAGGATAACCTCTCGACTCTGTTTGGAATCTCTCAGCCATTGACACTTTGTCTCATTTCACTCTACCCCCTTTTGGATGAGAAAGTTTTCTCAATCCCTTGATGCTGGGTCTCAGCTCATTCTAGAGTTTTTCTCAATCACTTGATGTTGAATCTCAGGTCATTCTGGGATTTCTGTCCCACGCTGCCAGGAAGATCCACACCCCCGGTAGTCATGTCCCACGTAGACGGGGGGAGGGTGGTGAGTCTGCTTGTTGTGTTGGCTGGAGAGAGAGGCCACATCTGAGCAACAAAAGAGGTTCTCTTGGGGGTGACTCTTAGGCTTAATTTTAAGTAGGCTTGACCTATCCCCTGTGGGGTTAAGTTTCATATGAACAAACCCCAAGACTGGGGGCTCAGCCTATAGTTTTGGTTGTCCACACTGTTTGTGAGAATATCAAGAATTCAACTTGGGGAAGTTGAGTTTTCCCCCATTCTCACCATTCCCCAAAGGGGACTTTGCAAATGCTCTTCCACTCACTGATCAAATCACTCTGGGATTCATCAGGGCATCACCTGGACAAACCAACAAAATCTCATGTCCTATACAAAGTTCCATGTACTTAAGGTGTTCAATCAACTATCTACATAAGTTATATTAGGAGATGCACTAGTCAAAGTATAGATTTGTACCAAATAAACATTTTTTACTTTAGTCTCACACATTAGTTGAAATTTTTAAATATTAATTATCATCTATTTTCAGCACACTGCAGTAATGACTTTTTTTGTTCTTCCTCATGCAAAAACATTTTTAAATTTGTACATTTAGTCACTATCATTATACACTCTAGGCATTCCTAGTTACACCATCTCAATCTTTATCATCTATCTTTCTTTGTGATTTCATTTATGCCCCAGCCCTCCTCCCTCTATCATTCTCATATGCAGTTTCATTCAGTGTTTTAACATAATTGTATTACAGTTAGGTAATATTGTGCTGTCCGTTTCTGAGTTTTTATATTCAGTCCTGTTGACAATCTGTATCCCTTCAGCTCCAATTACCCAATATCTTACCCTATTTCTATCTCCTGATGGTCTCTGTCACCAATGAAATATTCCAAGTTTGTTCACTAATGCCAGTTCATGTCAGCGAGGCCATACAGTATTTGTCCTTTGTTTTTGGCAAATCTCACTCAGCATAATGTCCTTAAGGTCCATCCATGTTCTTACATACTTCATAACTTTACTCTGTCTTAAATCTGCATAATATTCCATCGTATGTATATGCCACGGTTTGTTTAGCCACATGTCTGTTGATGGACATTTTGGCTGTTTCCATCTCTTGGTAATTGTAAATAATGCTGCTATAAACATTGGTGTGCAAAAGTCCATTTGTGTCCTTCCCCTCATGTCATTTGAGTAGAAACAGCGTATAGATGGGTCCTGTTTTTTAATCCATTCTGCCAGACTATGTCTTTTGATTGGAGAGTTTAATCCATTAACATTCAGTGTTATTACTGCATGAGTAGTACTTTCTTCTACTATTTTGCCTTCTGGATTTTATATGTCATATCTAATTTTCCTTCTTTTTACCTTTACTCATAGTCTTCCTTTCTACACTCTTCTCCACACCTCTCCCTTCTGTCTTCGTATCTGTCTCTAGTGTTCCCTTTAGTATTTCTTGCAGAGCTGGTCTCTTGGTCACAAATTCTCTCAGTGATTTTTTGTCTGAAAATGTTTTAATTTCTCCCTCATTTTTGAAGGACAATTTTGCTGGATATAGAATTCTTGGTTGGCAATTTTTCTCTTTTAATAATTTAAATATATTATCCCACTG
>PVIY010050493.1:0-16161 GCA_004026745.1 Myrmecophaga tridactyla
GAAACTAACCAAGACCCACCTAAATGGGTGGAGACATGCCTCCAGCTAATCCAGCTTGACAACCACTCTGATTAAACCACATCTCCAGGGGGGTGATCTAATTACAGTTTGAAACATACAAGGCTGAATAGGGATTAGAAGAAATGGCTGCCTTTACAAAATGGGATTAGGATTAAAACATGGCTTTTCTAGGGTGCATCATCATTTCAAACCAGCATATATAGTATCACGTCATCTGCCAATAATGAAATTATTGATTTCTGATTTGGATGCATTTTATTTCTTTTTCCTGCCTAATTTATCTAGCTATAACTTCTAATACAATGTGGTGACAGAGGGCATCCTTGTCTCATTCTTGATCTTAGGGGGAAGGCTTTCAGTCTCTGACCATTGAGTATGATGCTGGCTATGGGTTTGTCATATGTGCTGTTTATCATATTGAAGAAGTTTCCTACCTTTTGAAGTGCTTTTATCGAAAGGATGTTGAAATTTTGTCAAATCCTTTATCAGCATCATTCAAGATGACCGTGTGATTTTTTCCTTTCAATTAGTTAAAGTGCTGTGTTACATTGATTGATTTTCTTGTGTAGAACCACCCTTGCATTCTGGTATAAACTCCAGTTGCTCATGGTATATAATTCTTTGAATGTGTCATTGGATTCGATTTGCTAGCATTTTGTTGAGAATTTTTACATCTATGCTCATTAGGGAAATTGGCAAGTATTTTTCCTTTCATAAAATGTCTTTATCCAGTTTTGGTATTAGAGTGATATTAGCTTCATAAAATGAGTTAAGTAGTATTCTCAACTTGGTTATTAAAAACTTCTTGTTCCAAAGTCACCCTCTGGTGAGCATTCACATGGGACATAAATATCTTCATGTTTTTTGCCCACACAGAAAGATCTATACACATACTTCTTCCTCAGACCTCACCAAACTTCCAATCATGCTCCTTCCAAATTCCTGACCATACAGCCAAATCATCAGCAATAGCCCATGAGTCAGTAAACAAATGCGCCTCTGGCCATTTCTCCTTCCTAGGAAAATTACCAAGTCAGTGCACTGCTCAAGGTTCCAACCACTGATGAGATTTCCCTTCACCACTGTCCTTCAGGGACATCCCAAGAAAGGGCTGAAGTACTGAAGCTGTCCACTCTCAAGTTTTCTCTTCTTCAGCCAAATGATTTTTAGGAACTTCCCAAGAAGCCATAGCTCTGTTCTGGGAAAGAGAAGCTAATGCGGCAGAGTGGGGGCCATGGATATTTAGGCATTTCCTCGTGTAACTTACTTGTGTCTTCAGGAACTGCTCAAGCCCTATCTCATATATACCATTTCCACTTTATGACAGAGTGCTGCTGTGCATGCCCAGCTTTCTGGATTGATGGGTCAGATAGCACCCAGCTCATGGTATGGAACTCAGGTCTCATGGTAACTTGGTGGCCCATGGTTAAGAGTTCAGTCTCTACTAAGGCCTAGAAGCAGGCCAAAAGCTGTTTCTCAAAAGGAGAGTAATTATCTACAGAGGATAGCAAGGCTTTACTCCAAAATCCTAAGGGCATGCATTGTGATTCTCCTACAGAGGTTTGTTAAAATCTCTAGAACAGTGTCTCTATTTGCCACTGACACTTCCAGCACCATTGAATCTTCTGGATCATATGATATAAGTAGCAGAACAGCTTGCATATCATCCTGGACCTGTCGCAGAGCCTCCTCTTGTTCTAGTCCCCACTCAAAGCTAGCAACTTTTCTAGTCAGTTGGTAAGTGGGCCAGAGTAGCACACCCAAATGTGGAATTTGCTGCCTCCAAAACCCAAAGAGGCCAATTAGGTGTTGTATCTCTTTTTTTCATCACAAGAGGGGCCAGATGCAACAGTTATCCTTCATTTAGAAGAGATATCTCAACATTCTCTGCACCACTGAACACCTAAAAGTTTCACAGTGGTGGAAGGTCCACATATTTTTGTTGGATTTATCTCCCTCCTCTGACATACAAACATCCAATCAATAAGTCTAGAGTAGTTGCTACTTCTTTCTCACCATGTCCAGTCATTATAACATCATCAATATAATGGATTAGTGGGAGGGAGAAATCATCAAGGTCCCTGCGGAAAAGACTGTGACATAGGGCTGGAGAGTTGATATACCCCTGAGGCAGGACAGTGAAGGTATACTGCTGGCCTTGCCAGCTGGACACAAACTGTTTCTGGTCTTCCTTACTAACAGCTATTGAGAAAAAAAGCATTTGCTAGATCAATAGGTGCATATCAGGTACCAGGTGATGTGTTGGTTTGCTCAAGCAATGATAGTATATCTGGAATAGCAGCTGAAAAAGGAGTCACCACCTGATTAAGTTTATGGTAATCTACTATCATCCTTCAAGACCCATCTGTTTTCTGCACAGGTCAAACAGGAGTGAGGATGTGGTGGGAATCACCACCCCTGCATCCTTCAAGTCCTTAAGAGTGGCAATAATCTCCACAATCCATCCAGGAATCCAGTATTGCTTCTGATTTACTTATTGCTAGATAGGGTCAGTTCTTGTGGCTTCCACTTGGCCTTTCCTACTATAATAGCCTTCACTCTATAAGTCAAGAACCAATGTGGGGATTCTGCCAGTTGCCCAATATGTCTACTCCAATTATGCATTCCTGGACTGGGGAAATAGCCACAGAATGGACCCAGGGCTACACTGAACCTTCTGTGAGATGGACCTGAGCTAAAACTCCATCAATCACTTGATGTCCATAAAACCCTACTCTGACAGGTGGACCATAGTGATGTTTTGTGTCTCTTGGAATTAATGGCACTTCTGAGCCAGTGTCTAATAGTCCCCAAAATATCTGATCATTTTCTTTTCTCCAATGCACAGTTACCCTGGTAAAAGGCTGCAGCTCCTCTTGGGGAAGGTTGGAGCAAAGATTAACAGAATAAGTTTTGGCTGTATAACAGGATCCTTCCTCAAGGGTCCCTGGCTTTCCCCTCATTCAAGGGGCTCTTGGTCTGTGAACTGTCTTGAGCTTGTGGATTGATTAAGGGGCTGTGACTCTCTATTTTTGTAAATTAAGCTAGACTTTTGTTCATTTGACCTAGAACTTTTCTGCTTGTACAGATAAAACAAGAATTTAGTAGATTGCCTCTCTATTTTACTTCTAGGTACCTAATGTTCTACCAGTCATAAGTCTCTATGAGTCAGATTATTTTGACATCTGCTTTGAGTCTAGTGTCCATTATGGTAGCAATGCCCACCTTGCCTTTGATGATTAAGCACTGCCAAGGGGTTTCTGCCATTTAGTATCCCATCATCCCCACTGTGTGCAAGAATTCCAGCTCAGTGACAGCAGTTCCCATGGTAATATCTGACCTGCAGAGAATGGTGACTACAGAGCTCTTCAGGGATGATGGACCTAGTCTCACAAATTTATTCTTTGTAGTCCCAGTGAACGGTGTGCTCTCTGGACATTCCTGGGGAATGTGAGTAGGTCTTCCATGATAAATCCAATTTAACATTCCCATCTCTCTAAGACTTTGAATCCCCTTTTTTACATCGTACCAAGGCAGTTCTGGCATTTCAACCTCAAGCAATGTTGTCCAACTTTTGATACATGTTTCAGCCAAGCACCCAAACTATTAATGCCTTTTCTAATCCCTTGAGCTACCATATTGAACACAGAATCTCTGCTTAGTGGACCCATATCAATAAATTCAGCCTGATTCAACTTTATATTCCTCCCACCATTATCCCACACCCTTAAAATCCATTCCCACAAATGTTCCCCTGATTTATGTCTATATAAATCAGAAAACTCATGCAGTTCTTTTAGAGTATAGTCTCCTTCCTCATAGGTCACACTTTGTACCTCACCTTCAGGGCATGCTGGGACTTTAGTCTATTCATAGGTCTTGAAATAAAGAGAGTTGGCAAGGGTGGGTCATGAAAATATAAATTATATGTCTGCTACTCACACAATGAGGCTCTGGGCCTTGTTTTTAGAGATCACAAGTCTCCCACCACAGGAAATAAGATTTTCTTTCAATTTCTTTCAGAAACTTTTACATCTTTCATATGGTGTTTAATTGCAAATTTGAAGCCTTCATCTCATCCCTTTCTCTCATAACAGTATCCAGAACATTTATGAACAACCAGCCAACATTATTATACCTCTTAACTCCACAAAACTCCATTAAGGTGTCAAAAACGCTGTCACCTAGAATCTTACCTCATATAAGCATACAATTAACAGAATCCTATGGCGATATTTTGTGTATCTCTATTGTCAACTCATGCCATGGACTATCAGTGCCATCTTGATTATTGGAAATAAAGTCATTAGCGCCTTTAAGTATAATCAGAGTAGAAAGCCAATTGCAAAAAAAAAAAAAAAACATTTTTAATATTATCTTCCTCAAGAACCACTCCCAGCACCAAGCTGTATTAGTCAGAGTCTGAATAGATGTGAAGTTCACCTTCTTTTTTTTAACTTTTAACTTTTTTATTGTATAACCAACAGGAGAACTCTGTAAATATGAGATTTAATAAAAGTGTCTTATGCAACTGTGGGACACACAAGTTCAAATTTCGTAGGGCAGTCTGCAAGCTGACAGCTTCGATAAGATCTTCAATGAATCCCCAGGAGAGGCTGGCTGGATAAAGGAGAGAGAGATTCTTTCTTCTGACTTCTCCTTTAAAGCCTTCAGCTGATTAGATTAAATGTCACTAATTGCGGAGGGCATCTGCTCCCCTTGACCAACTGCAGATGCAATCAGCCATGGATATAATCAATGTGCTGATGATTTAATAAACCAGCCACAAAATGTTCTTGCAGTAATGGTTAGATCAGTGCTTGCTTGACCAGACAACTGGGCACTACCACCTGGCCAAGTTGACACATGAACCTAACCACCACAAATTGTTTCATTTTCAGTTCCCCCAAGGATATTTATGATAATGAAATTTTTATGCTGAAAGGCATTAATTTATCAGCCTCTGATACTTGCAAAAGAATATGTATATATATTCAAATGCTGCATTTATTAAATTTCAGAGTATCTATAAGTTGTTAGTGTTTAAAAATTATCTTATTGAGTTATCATTACAAATATTAATAGTATACAAATGAACAAAACAACTTAAGTATATTACACATATTAATAAATAGTTAATATAAAAATTAAGATATATTGTAAATATGACTCAATGAAATGAATGTTGGAAATATGTACCTTTAATAAAGGGACCTTAATTGATGTGGTTATTTTATATTGTCACTTTATAATACTATGAAATGTTTACACCATAGGGTAAAACACTAGAGTAAGAGTCTGAATAGATGTGAAGTATGCCTTCTCTTTTTTTAACTTCTTTATTGTATAACATAACATATATAGAAAGCAAAGAAAGAAAAAGCAATAGGTTTCAAAGCACTCTTAAACAAGTAGTTACAGGGCAGATCCCAGAGTTTTTCATGGGCTATCACACCATTGTCTCAGATTTTTCCTTCTAGCTGCTCCAGAACATAGGAGGCTAGAAGGAATAAATATTTTTTATCATCACAATCAACTTCTTTTCTTTTTTGTGAAAAATAATAAATACAAAAAAGCAATAGATTTCAAGGCACAGATTTCAGAATTTGGTATGGGTTACAATTTCACAATTTTAGGTTTTACTTATAGCTGCTCTAAGATACTGGGGACTAAAAGAAATATCAATTTAATGATTCAGCAATCATACTCATTTGTTAAACCCTACCTTCTCTGTAAAACTCTACCATCACCTTTGATCTTTCTATTCCACTCTTTAGGGGTATTTGGCTATGGCCATTCTAACTTTTTTCTGTTGGAAGGGGCTGTCAATAATATGGGGTAAGAAGATGGAACTAGCTGATGCTCTGGAGAGACTGGGCCCTCTAGGTTTCTTAATCTGGTCCAGGGATCCATCTGTAGGCTATAGGTTTCCAGAAAGTTACCCTAGTGCATGAAACCATTGTAGAATCTATTTTACTCTTATATATTCTAGGTGTCTTTTAGGATTGGCTGGAATGGTTTTGGTTGGGGTTTCAAATATGCCTTATTTTTAATGTGGGTAAATGTCTTAACTTCTGAGGTGTGGGAAAGAGAATTGTAGGCAAATTCTCTTATAGATCAATATTAAAATAAAATATTAATGGATATTGATTATCTGAATGTTGATTCCTTTAAAACACAGTTTGAAGACCACTGATACCAATACACCTGGTAATCTCTAATCTAGTTCTCCAACAGCCCTCTACCTTGCTAACCTATGCTGCTGTTAATGATCTCCAATTTAATTCCATTATGGTAAAAGAAACTTCTATGTATGATTTCATTCCTTTCGATTCTTTTGGAATTTATTGAGAATTGTTTCAGTTTTCCACATGCACTTTTAAAAGGTGTGTATTCTGTAGTTGGTGTTTTTTCTTTTCTTTTTTTCTTAGCATGGGCAGGCACTGAGAATCAAACCTGGATCTCTGGCATGGCAGGTGAGAACTCTGCTTGCTTAGCCACAATGGCCCACCTGGTGTCATGTTTTATATATATCAATTAGGTTAATGTGATTGGTAGTGTGGTTTAAGTCTTCTATATCCTTTCATATACTTACTGGGTTTCTGGCTGTTGTCCTATCAATTCCTGAGAAAGGGGTATAGAATCTCCGACTAAAAGTTTGAATTTGTCTCTTTTTAGTTTAGCTCTCTCCATTTTTTGCTTCATGCAATTGAATATATAATATTAAATGCATGCCATTTAAAAATTTTGTGTCTTCTTGATGAACCAATTTTTATCATGAAATGTACCTCATACTCTACTACTTCATGTTAAAGTAAGAACATTACAATAGTGTATTTCCCTTTCCCCTCCCATTCTTGGTCCTATTGTTTCTTATATCTTATTTCAATGTGTTATAAATCTCCCATATGTTGTTATAATATTTGCTTTGAACGATCATATTTTAAAGAAAAAATTTTAAGAGGGAAAATGGATTTTATATTTTTCCATATGTTTAACATTTCTGTTACTCATCATTTCTTCCTGCAGATCTGCATTTCCACCTAGTAGCATTTCTCTACAGTTTCTTTAGCATTTCTTCTGGCTACAGATAGTCTCTGCTTTAATTTATTTGAAAATTTCTTTATTTTGCCTTCATATTTAAAGACATGTCACTAGATATAGAATTTGAGGTTAGCAGCTTTTTTCTATCAGCATTTTGGAGACATATAGACCATTGTTTTTGTCTTACCTGACTTAATGAAAAGTCAGCAATAATTTCATCACTGCTCCTGTATTATGTAATATGTCCTTTTACTCTGATTCTCTTTAGTTTTCATAAATTTAACTATATGTGTCTCAGGGTGGTTTTCTTTGCTTGTCCTGATTGGTGTTCATTGAATTTCTTGGGTTTCTAAGTTATCTTAATCAAATTTGGAAATTGGGCCATTATTTCTTCAAATATTTTCCTTCCCCATTCTCTCTCTGCTTTCATTTTGGGATTCCAATTATATGTAAATTGAAGCATAGCTATTCCACAATTTATTGATACACTGTCCATTTACCTAAATCCTTCTTTTTTTCCTCTCTACTTCAGTCTGGATAATTGCTATTGATCTGTTTTCTTGTTCTGCAATCACTCCTTCTGTAATGCCAAATCCAATGAATTTTGTACCTCAAATACTGATTGTTTTTAGAGTCCATGTCTCTTCTGAAATGCACCACATCTCCATACATTATCTCCATCTGTCCCTGTAAATTTAATAACATATTTAACATAGCTGTTTTAAAGTCCTTACTTGCTTATTCCAATAATAGGATAATCTGCAAGCCTGCTTCATTTGGTTGTGGTGGTTTTTTTCATTACAGATTACATTTCCCTGCTTTTTCACATGTCTCATAATTTTTATTGTATTCTGGGCATTGTGTACAAAAGAACGATGAAGACTGATGTATAATATATTTTGTTTTGTTTATTTTTCAGGAAGAACAAGACTTTTCCTCTAATGGTTAGAATGACTTATCATTCAAATTATCTTAGAATAAAGTGAGATTCAAATTTGTGTGTAGTTGTGTCAGCTCCCAATTCTCCAAGTGAAGCATTTTTTTTTCAACTTGACAGAACTTGAACTAAAAGGGCATTGGATGCAGTTTCACATGTTTTTTATTTCCTTTTAATTCAAGTTGGACATGGCACTGGAATCTAATCCCCAAGGATATATATATACAATTTCTCTCTCCTCCTTTACTGTTATTTTTAAGAAAATCTCTGTTGGTATGGGCAAGAGGATAATATTGGGATGAGGAATCTGCATTTAAGTTTGAAGTACTTCCAGACTCCAACCTATCCCATCAACTTACACTTTTATTCACATATCAATTTTTCCCTTTATCCCTGCAAAGTCCCCTGTCTATGCCAAGCCCATCCATATCCAGATCAGATGCCTGTCCCTGGGTGTATAAACTGCTCACTGACTATATTGGTTTGCTAAAGCTGACAGAATACAATATATAGACACAGGACAGCTATTAAAAGGGCATTTATTAAGTTGCAGGTTTAAAGTTCTAAGGTTTGAAAATGTCCAAATTAAGGCACCAACAAGAGATTACCTTCACTCAAGAAAGGCTGATGCCATTCAGAACATCTCTATCAGCTGGGAAGGCATGTGGCTGGTGTCTTCTGGGTCTTAGACTTCTGGACACCTCTCTCAGCTGGGAACGCAGCTATCTTTCTCGCCTCACTTCATCTGGCTTCCCCAGGGGTGTTTCTTTCTGCATCTCCAAAGGTTTCTGGCTGTGTGGGCTATACAGCTTTTTCCAAAATGTTTCCCTCTTAAAAGACTCCAGTAAGCAACCACACCTTTCCAAGGGCCTAAGCAGTGGCCCTGCTCCCTCCAAATACTGCCATTAATTTTGCAATATTGGAAGACATTGGGGAGACCACCTTTTCCTCAGCTGCACCCTCTCCAAGCATCAGACCACACCCAGTCTCTCTGCCATCTCCAGGACACATGCTCAACCACTTCAGAACAATGTGGTGGCAGCAAGGCTCTCTCCAATCCCCAAGGAATGTGTTCCACCCCCTCCAAGGTCTGAGGCAACAAAATTCTTCCTGAACACCAAGACAAAAGGTCTACCCTCTGCCTTCAGGGCAAATTCACCCTTTCCTAGTGCATGGGTCAGTCTGCTTTCCTGGCCAGAGGTTTCAGGTGTGATGGCTAGGTTCTGGCGTTAACTTTGCCAAGTCATTATACCCAGTTGTCTGGTCAGGCAAGCACTGGCCTGACCATTGCTGCAAAGATATTTCATGGCTCATTGATAAATCAGAAGGCTGGTGTATTAAATCATCAGTCAGTTGATTGCATCTGCAGCTGATTACATCTGCAATCAATTAAGGCATGTCTCCCATAATGAGATAATTCAATCAGTTGAAGGCTTTTAAGGGGGGGAGAGAGACTCTTTCACTGTTTCTTCAGCCAGTGAGCCTCTCCTGCAGAGTTCTTCAGCCAGTGAGCCTCTCCTGCCCTATGGATTTTGGACACTTCCAGTTCAACATCTGCCTGAGACACCTTTATAAATCTCATATTTACAGATCCATCTTGCTGGTTCTGTTTCTGTAGAGAACTCTAACACAGCTTGGTACTGGGAGTGGTTCTTGAGAAACAGAATCTTAAAAATGGGTTTTTACATTGGCTTTCCACTCTGATTAGACTCAGAGGCAGTGATGACTCTGTTTCCAATAATCAAGATGGCACTGACAGTCCATGGGGTAAGTTAGCAAAAGAGATACTCAAAATATCACCATTGTATTCTGCTAATTGTATGTTTATATGAGGCAAGGCTCTAGGTGAGAATGTTTCTGAAACTTTCATGGAGGTTTGTGGAACTAAGAGGTATAATGATGTTAGCTGGTTGTTGTTAGATGTGCTAGTTACAATGATTAGGGAAAGGGGTGAGTGGAAAGCTTAAAATTTGCACCTTCAGAGCTGTGTGAATGATTTCATACATTCATATGAAATTTAAAGGACCATTTAAAATTTTCCATATGTGCCCTGAAAGAAAATTTTATTTCCTGTGGTCACAGATTTGAGCTCTCTGAAAACTGGACACAAAGCTTCATTGGGTGAATAGCCGATTTACAACATAAACTAAAATCCCAATCTTGCAGTATGTCTGCTGTCAAAATAAGGGCTATATTTGGAAAAGAATGTGATCCTGAAGTGTGGGATGGTGATATATGGCATGATAATCATGGCAATGGGGAGACAGGATCCCTGGAATCAGCTGAGCCTTTACTAGATAATCCTGTAATGGACTGCCCTGGGTAAAGAGCTTTCTGACCTCCAGCCTGCCTTGAGGAAACAGCTTCCTGGACTCCAGTATGACCAAAGGAGTCCACCATCCAACTTCCACCTAACAAGATTAACTCTTCAGTGCCTGCTAACCCTGTAACACCTCCCCTGGGGAAACAGCTATCACTCCTCTGGCTGGAGTAACTAATCCTGTTTCACCAGATGAAACTGCAATGGAATGCCCTGAGGTAATTGGCTTGAAAGACACTTCTATTTCTTTTCATGACTCACCTCCACCACTCCTCTTTTCTTCAAGACCTACAACGTGACTAAAGTCCCAATGGGCTTCAAAAGGTGAGGCACAAAGTGTAACCCATGAACTGAGATGATATACTCCAAAGAACAGCATGAGTTTTCCAATCTATATAGACATAAATTAGGGAATATGTGTGGCAATGGATTTTAATGGTTGGGGGTAATTGTGGAAGGAATATAAAGATGAATCAAGCTGAATGTATTGATATGGGCCTACTAAGCAGAGATTCTGCTTTCAATGTTATAGCTCAAGGAGTTAGAGAGGGCATTAACACTTTGGTCGAATGCCTGAAACATGGATCCAAAGATGGCCAACATTACCTGAAGTCAAAATGCCAGAAATCCCTGGCATAATGTATATGAAGTGATCCAGAGGCTTATAGAGATGTGAATGTTAGAGTGGATTTATCTTGGAAGATCTGCTCACATTCCCCAGGAATGTCCAGAAGACACATCATTCATCAGAATCTTGAGAAATAAATTCATGAGAGTGGCCCCATCATCCCTGAAGATCTCTGTATTCATCCTTTTATGTAGGTCAGATATTACTGTAAGAACTGCTGTCACTGAGCTGGAATGCTTAAACACAATGGGAATGATTGATCCTGAGTTGGCAGAAGCCATGTGATGACAGTTAATCACCACAGATGAAGTGGGTGTAGCCACCATAATGGACAGCAGACTAAAAGTAACAGTCAAAGTAATTTGACTTGCAGAGATTTGTGACATTGGCTAGCAGATTATGGAGTACCTAGAAGTAAAATAGATGGATGGTCTACTAAATTTTTGTTTGAGCTGTATAAGCAGAATTCTAGGTCAAGTGAACAGAAGTTTAACTTGAATTATAAAAAACAGAGAATCACAGCCCCTTAATCAATTCCTATACTTGAAACAGTTTACAGATCCAGACACCCTGAGGGCTGGTTACCCTTGGGGTCCTTGGGGAAGGACCATTTAATACTACCCAAAATTTACACTGTTAACCTTCCCCTTAGCCTTCCCCAGGAGACCTACATCCTTTTATCAGGGTGACTGTGCACTCAGGAAAAGGAAATAATCAGATATTTCGTGTGTTATTGGACACTGGCTCAGAAGTGACACTAATTCCAGGACACTCAAAATGTCACTCTGGTCCAACAATCAGAGTAGGAGCTTAAGGAGGTCAAGTGATTGGTGGAGTTTTAGGTCAAGTCCACCTCACAGAGGGTTCAGTGGGTCCCCAGACCTATTCTGTGGTCATTTCCCCAGTTCCAGAATGCATAATTGGAATTGACATAGTCAAAACCTGACAGAATCCCTACACTGATTCTCTGACTCGTGCTGTGAGGGCTATTATGGTAGGAAATGCTAACGGGACACCATTAGAACTGCCTCTACCTAGCAAAATAGTGAATCAGTAGCACTACCATATTCTGGAGGGATTGCGGAGATTAATGCCACTCTTAAGGACTTGACGGATGCACGGGTGGTGATTCCTATCACATCTCCATTCAACACTCCTATTTGGCCTGTTCATAAAACAGATGGGTCTTGGAGGATGACAGTGGGTTATTGTAAACTTACCCAGGTGGTGACTCTTTTTGCTGCTGCTGTTCCAGATGTGGTATCATTGCTTGAGCAAATCAACACATCACCTGGTACCTGCCATGCAGCTATTGATCTGGCAAATGCTTTTTTCTCAATAGCTGTCAGTAAGGACCACCAGAAACTGTTTGCTTTCAGCTGGCAAGGTCAGAAGTATACCTTCACTGTCCTGCCTCAGGGGTAAATAAACTCTTCAGTCCTATGTCATAATCTTGTCCACAGGAAACTTGATCATTTCTCCCTCCCACAAGACATCATATTGATCCATTATATTGATGATATCATATTGATTGGACCTAGTGAGCCAGAAGTAGCAAATACTCTAGAGTTACTGGTAAGGCATTTACATGTCAGAGGATGGGAGATAAATCCAACAAAAATACAGGGGCCTTCCACTTCAGTGAAATTTTTAGGTGTCCAGTGGTGTGGGACACGTTGAGATATCCCTTCTAAGGGGAAGCAAAAACTGTTGCATCCGACCCCTCCAATGATGAAAAAAGAGGCACAATGCCTAGATAGCTTCTTTAGATTTTGGAGACAACATATTTCTCATTTGGGTGTGCTACTTCAGCTATTCACTAAGTGACCAGAAAAGCTATTAGTTTTGAGTGAGGACCAGAACAAGAGGAGGCTCTGTGACAGGTCCAAGCTGCTGTGCAAGCTGATCTGCTACTTGGACCATATGATTCAGCAGATCCAATGGTGCTGGAAGTGTTAGTGGCAAATAAGGATGCTGTATGTAGCCTTTGGCAGGCCCCTATAGGGGAATCACAACCCAGACCCTTAGGGTTTTGGAGTGAAGCCTTACCATCCTCTGCAGATAACTACTCTCCTTTTGAGAAACAACATTTAGCCTGACTGGGCCATAGTAGAGACTGAATGCTTAACTATGGACTACTAAGTTACCATGACACCTGAGTTGCTTATCATAAACTGGGTGTTGTCTGATCCACCAAGCCATAAAGTTGGGCATACACAGCAAACTCCACCATAAAATGGAAATGGTATATTAGAGATAAGGCTTGTACCTGAAGGCATAAGCAAATTACATGAGGAAGTGTCCCAATACCCCTGGCCTTCACTCCTGCCACATTACCTTCTCTTTCCCAGACCAGAGCCATGGCCTCTGTGACAGCTTGGACCTGTCACAGAGCCTCCTCTTGTTCTGGTCCTCACTCAAAACTAATAGCTTTTCTGGTCACTTAGTGAATAGCTGAAGTAGCACACCCAAATGAGAAATATGTTGTCTCCAAAATCTAAAGAAGCTACAGTCAGTTGACTGAGGAAGAGAAAACTCTGGCCTGATTTAGAGATGGTTCTGCACAATATGCAGGGACAAACCAGAAGTGGACAGTTGCAGCACTGCAGCCCCATTCTGGGACATCCTTAAGGGACAGTGGTGAGGGGAAATCCTCTCAGTAGGTGGAAATTCCAGCAGTACACCTAGTTGTTCATTTTACTTGGAAGGAGAACCGGCCAGAGGTGAGTTTGTGTATGGACTCATAGGCTGTTGCTAATGGTTTGGCTGAATGGTCAGTGACTTGGAAGGAACATGATTGAAAAATTAGTGACAAAACAGTCTGGGGAAGAGGCATATGGATAGACTTCTCTGAGTGGGCAAAGAACATGAAGATATTAGCATCCCATGTGCATACTCACCAGAGGGTAACTTCAGCAGAGGAATGTTTTAATAATCAAGTAGATAAGATGATCCATCCCATGGATACAGTTATCCTCTTTCCTCAGCCACCTCTGCCATTGCCCAATGGGCTCATGAACAAAGTGGGCATGGTGGTAGGGATGGAGGTTATGCATGGCTTCAGCAACATGGACTTCCACTCACCAAGGCTAACCTGGCTATGGCCACTGCTGAGTTCCCAATCTGCCAGCAGCAGAGACCCACACTCAATCCCCAATATGGCACCATTCCCCAAGGTGATCAGCCTTCTACCTGGTACCAGGTTGATTACATTTGACCACTTCCATCGTGGAAGGGGCAGCAATCTATTCTAACTGGAATAGATACATACTCTGGATATGGGTTTGCTTTCCCTGCACACAATGCTTCTGCCAAAACTACCATCCATGGAATGTCTTACCCATCATCATGGTATTCCACACAGCATTGCTTTTGATCAAGGAACCCACTTCACAGCAAATGAAGTGCAGGAATGGGCACATGCTCATTGAATTCTCTGGTCTTATCATGTTCCCCATCATTCAGAGGCAGCTGGGTTGAGAGAATGGTGGAATGGCCTTTTGAAGACCCAATTACCGTGCTAACTAGGTGGCAATACCTTGCAGGGCTGGGTCAATGTTCTCCAGGAGGCTGTTTGAATGTTCTGAATCACCATCCATTGTATGGTAATGTTTCTTCCATAGCCAGAATTCATGGGCTCAGGAATCAAGGGGTGAAATGGGAGTGGCACCACTCAGTATCAGCCCTCGTGATTCACTAGAAAAATTTTTGCCTCCTGTCCCTGAAACCTTAAGCTCTGCTGGTCTACAGGTCTTAGTTCCAAAAGGAGCAATGCTCCTACCAAAGATACAACAATGATTCCATTGAACTGAAAGTTGAAACTACCATCTGGCTGCTTTGATTCTGTCATGATTCAGTGATCATGCCACTGAATCAGTAGGCATGAAAGGGGATTACTGTTCTGTCTGGGGTGATTGATCCTGACTACCAAGGAGAAATAGAACTGCAACTACACAATGGAGGTAAAGAAGAGTTTTCCTGCAATGCAGGAGTCCCCTAGGGTGTCTCTTAGTACTACCATGCCTGTAATTACAGTCAATGGAAAACTGCAACAACCCAATCCAGGCAGGACTACCAATGGCCCAGAAACTTCAGGAATAAAGGCCTGAGTCACCCCACCTAGCCAAGAACAATGGCCTGTTGAAGTGCTTGCTGAGGGTAAAGGGAACACGGAATGGATAGTAGAAGAAGATAGAGACAAATATGAATGATGACCAAATGACCAGTTACAGAAACAAGAACTGTGGTTGTATTAATATTTCCTCTGTGTTTTATTATGAGTATGTTTGCATTTATACATAGCAAATATCTTGTTTTCTTCTTATGATATGACATAAGTTGTATTATTCATGTTATAGTATTTAAGTCATAAGATATGAATTTTAAGAGTGAAGGTCCCCTAAGGATTTGCACCCTGTTCTGCAGAGATATAAGGCTTTTTTTTTTTTTTTGCATGGGCAGGCACCAGGAATTGAACCCGGGTCTCTGGCATGGCAGGCAAGAACTCTGCCATTGAGCCACCACAAAAAAATGCCCAGATATAAGGCATTTTTTATTGTACACAGGACAGTTTAGTATCATTAGGTGAAACATACGTCTGTTATTGTGTTCTGTTTGGAAATTAAGCATGTTTCAAAGTGATGTGTATAGCTGTCAAGTTGAAAAGGGGTAGACTATGATGGTTAGGTTCTGGTGTCAACTTGGCCAAGTGATTATGCCCAGTTGTCTGGTCAGGCAAGCACTGGTCTGACCATTGCTGCAAGGATATTTTGTGTCTGGTTGATAAATGGGAAGGCTGGTGTATTAAATTATCAGTCAGTTGATTGCATCTGTGGCTGATTACATTTGCTAACATCTAAGGCATGTCTCCACAAAAAAGTAATTCAATCAGTTGGAGGTTTTTAAGGAAGAAGAGAGATTCTTTCATGTTTCTTCAGCCAGTGAGCCTCTCCTGTGAATTTCATCCAGACCCTTCATTGGAGCTGAAGCTACACAGCATGCCCTTCAGACTTTAGACTCTTCCATTCCCACAGTTGCATGTGATACCTTTATAAATCTCATATTTACATATCTTTCCTATTGGTTCTGTTTCTCTAGAGAACACTGACTAACATACTTGGCTTCAGACCTTAGTTTCCATGGTTCTACCTTTGAAGTTACTTTTCCCTCAATGTGTTCCTTTTTCGTCCCTTTTAATTCAGACTGGCAGTC
>PVIY010050494.1:0-16183 GCA_004026745.1 Myrmecophaga tridactyla
AGCTCAGCCCAGGCCTTTGGAGATGCAGAAAGGAATCACCCTGGGGAAAGTTGTCAGAACCCAGAGGCCTGGAGAGAAGGCCAGCAGAGATCACCCTGAGCCTTCCCACGTAAGAAAGAACCTCAGTGGAAAGTAAGCTGCCTTTCCTCTGAAGAACTAACAAAATAAATCCCCTTTTATTAAAAGCCAATCCGTCTCTGGTGTGCTGCATTCTGGCAGCTAGCAAACTAGAACAGCCTATTATCCCTGAAGTGGCTCCCACTAGGACCCACATACTCTTAGGCTGCTCCACACACACATTTTCTTTCCCTATTTGCGTTACTTTACGTAGACCAGTGGTTCCTAAACTTTTGTTGTTGTTGTTAAATTTCAACTTCAGATCAACCATAGCTATAAGTTTGCCCGTGTGTGTGTGTTTTAACATTTTTTTTGTTGTGAAATATAGCACATACAAAAACCCAATACATTTAAAAGTACATTTCAACAAGTAGTTTTAGAATAAATTTCAAAGTTTGGTACAGGTTACAGTTCCACCATTTCAGATATTTCCTTCTAGCTGCTCCAAGACACTGGAGACTAAAAAGAAATATTAATATAATGATTCAGTGGTCATACTCATTTATTATATCCTATCTTCTCTGTTACAACTCCTCCTTCTCATTTGATCCTTTTCCCAATCTTTAAAGATATTGGGCAATGACCAATCTTACTTCTTCATGTTGAAAAGGGGTGTTGACATTATGGAGGAGGGAGATGATGGATGATGCTGTTGGAGAGATTGTACCTCTGGATTTTAGGGCTTAAGAACCATCTGGAAGTTTTAGATTTCTGAAAAATAAACTTAATGAGTGAAACTTATAGAATCTCAGATAGAACCCTGGGTGTTCTTTAGGGTTTGCAGGAATACAAGCAACCAAACTAAAGGAGTGATTAAGATACTGACAAGTGATAAGATATGGGGTTTGGCAAACCACAGCAATTAGCAATATCTAGCTGAAGCGTGCATAAGAGCAACCTCCAGAATAGCCCCTGGACTCTATTTGAAATCTCTTAACCACTGATACCTTATTTTATTACAATTTTTTCCCCATTTGGTCAGAGAGGCATTGTTGATCCCATGGTGCCTGGGTCAGGCTCATCCCTGGGAGTCACAGCTCAGGTTGCCAGGGAGACTTCCATCCCTGGACATCATGTCCCACATAGCGGGGAGAGTAACAATTTTACTTTCAGAGTTAGGTTTAGAGAGAGAAAAAGACTACATCTGAGCAACAAAAGAGGTTTTTTGGTAGTAACTCTTACACATAACTATAGGATTAGCTTCTCCACTACAGAAATAAGCTTCACAAGAGAAAGCCTCAGCCTAAGGACTTGGCCCATTGACTTGGAGTCCCTAATGTTTGAGAGCGTAACAGGGATTTCCAAGGTGGGAAAGTTTAATAATTCCATATTTTTTCTCCAGTACCTCAAGGAACTTTGCCAATATTTAAAAATTATCTGCCCAGCATATTTTGGGTATTACACTAATATGTACAGAATGACAAGCCTTCATTCCCATTGTGGGGCTCCATGTGTTTAAGTTACTTAACTGAGCTGGTCAGACAGGTTGAGTGAGATTGTTTACTACAGAAATTGGACAAAATAAATCTCTCTTCCTTTGGCCTCATACTGTAGGCAAATTCTTAAAATACAGACAGTATCATCTTTTGCCCTGTATTCTGATTTACCTTAGTCCCAATCAGATCAGCTTCTTTTTTTACCTTTAACTGAAGACTTATCTCTTTGTTTGGCTTCTTTAACAGTTGCTTTTGTAGGAATACTGACTTTCAGAGCTTTAGAATTCCAACTCTGAGTCTTAGGTGTCAATAGGTACTCAAAGCTCCAGGAAAATATCAGGTTATACACATATCACACAGCATCTCGCGAATTTAGAAATAACACTTAAAGCTCAGGAATAAATGTGAATGCTGTAAGAGCTTACAATCTAGTCCCCAATTTTCTCATAAGTATTTTCTAAAAGCAACCATTCTTTTTGTTTCTGGTTTATTTTGCTCAACATAATATCCTATGGCTCATTCACATTGTTGCATTCCTCACAACCTCATTCTTTCCTGTAGGCATGCAGTATTCCACTCTGCTTCTCAGAGGGCCACCTCCACCCATTGGGCATCATGAATAATGTTGCTATAAACACCATGGGGTGTTAATGTGTGAAAATGTCTATTTGAGTCTCTGCTTTCGGTTCTTTTGAGTACATTCCCAGTACAGGATTTCCTAAACTTTGGAATTTAACAGATCAAGAAAATGTCAAAACTATTTTGGGAATTTCTGTAGGGCCGCTATTTTTCTTCATTTTAAAAATTTTGTCTATTAAAGACAGTAAATCATATCTACCCATTACCACCACCATCATCATCAATTCAAAAAGGAAGAGGTCTTTAAGCAGACTAGTAGGAAGGAGGTTATCTCAGATAAAGAACTGTCCTTCAAATTGAATAAATTCACTTTATGGAAAATTTCTCCCTCGTCTTTACCCCAGGACTCATGGGGTGGAAGCTTGTCATGGACTGTGGCCCAGTGCTGGTCCTTAGACAGGTGGCATAGCACTTCACTAAAACTTCTCCTCCTCCTTCCTCATTTGCAGTCCACTGATATGCACGCCCAGTCACCTTGATGTCACTGAGGCAGCACATGGTGCCCATTGAGTCACCACGAGGTCCCACTGCATAGCTGTGATCTGGAGTACAGATGTTATTCCTCCCAGTAAGTGAACGTTTGAATAAAGTTAGTAAATTCAACCACAATATAGCAAATGCTTATGTAGCACCTTCCATAGTGCTGGGCGTGGTGGTAAGCTCAGAATTGAAAAAAAAAATGAATATTAGAATCCTGATCTTCAAAAAGCTTAAGTCTACAGGGAAAGTCAAACAATCAAACTAAAGTAGGGATAAGATACTGAGATTTCCAGGGTTATAAAGGTCACTCATCTAGTTTTGGGGTGGAAAGATTTATTGCCCTGAGCTGAATCTGTAAAGTGTTATCCAGGGAAGAGTTTCAGGAAGATGGAACACATGAACTAAGACATGGTAGGAGGGTACCCTGGAGCAGAGGCAGGGATTTATCACTGGAGAATGAAGTACTGTTCAAAGTTTAGTGAGAGAGGAGACCGGGGAGTTGGTGGTGGGGGAATGGGAGGGAAGATGACAGGGTCCAAGCCACAGGCACCCCATCCTCAAGGCAGGGGTGGCACTATCAAACAGGAATTTCTAACACCTAGACTTGTGGGAAGGTTGTATTTTAAGTAATATTTGGACACTTTGGTCTTACCACCCCAGGTGCTCATCTAATTTTCCTATCTATAGGGAGCAAATAAATCTTTAGTATATACAAGTTTCTTTCCTCTTCTTTCTCCTTTTTCACCCTTTCATGAAGGAGTTGGTGGTAAAGTACAGCCTGTATTTTCCATTAAACCTTGAACTCTGTGGGGGAAATGGCTGTATCTGTCTTAGCATATTGTTTCTAATGCCTAGAATATTCTAGATGTGCATTTAATATGTACTGAAGGAGCCAAAATTTTAATAATTGTATTCTTCCTTTGAGAGTATATAAAAATTCTGAGAGCACACATCAATTTTTGTCTTGCCCCTGAGGTCTGGGCTGAGGCCATTTTCTTAACTTGTAAGATTAGGTTTTTCTCAATCTCCATTCTTCTCACTGTGTTCCAGAAGAACATTCTCTGTGGTTGCCCTTCTGAGAAGCAGAATCCAGAAAACACCCCACTCTCCAGAGAGTCATCCCTCACTGCCAACAAAGAGCCTGTATGGGCTAGCCAAAGGGAAGGGACCTGAACCAGGAGTGTCTAGAAACCTTGCAGGTACAAAACAAAGAACTGCGTCCCCTCAGCTTCAGGATACAATGGCTCATCCAGCGTTAAACCCTGCCCTTATCCTGGCCCTGCCCCGAGGTGACTCCTGACTCCTAAAATGGCCCCTCCCAAGATGTGGACAGTGAGAAAATGCTCCAAACACCAACCCTGCCCTGTGGGAGATGGATGACCTATCCCAGGCTGGGGAACTTGAGAAGTGTAGAGTGTACCCCAGAAACAAAGCAGTTGTATAGTTTCCCTGGGTTGCACCTTTACGGTGACTTTAACTTCAAGAGGTCAGGAAAACCATGGTAAGAAAGAGGAGACCAATGACCTTTGCAAAGGATAGGGACAAAATGAAAAATTTTAAGTGGAAGGACATGTGGGCTTCATTCTTTTAAAGAAATAAAAGTGATGCTAAAACATCAAATCAGAGGTTTATTATTTGTGTTCTTTCCAGGGTGATCAGTGAGACATTCTGTAATTAAAAGTAGCCTAGGTTCTTAATTGGGGGGGCAACAAGATAGTGAAGTGCTATATAGATTAGAAGAGAGAATTCATGAGAGCAGACTGACTAGGCACACTTAAAAAGAAAAAAAGTTGGGAGGCTGTGTCAAAGGGGAAAAAAAAAGAGAGAATAGGTGACTGACCTTGTTATAGACGGAGTTTGTTTCCCAGGATCCCTATTGACATTTCTGGACCTTTCCTAAAATTTGACTTCATCAACATGGGGGGAAAAGGGTAAGTATCAGGCACCCTTTGGGTCCCTGGTCTTTCTCACTAAGCCAACATTCAGCAAGTTTTTATCTACCTATCTAAGGTAGAATGTGATAGTCATACTGAAAGAGTTTTACTTGGAACAATTTGAAAGCTGTGGAATTTACTCTAAGTATGCTTTGCTTGAGGTGGCATATATTCTTTCAGCTGGTACAGAGCCTCTCACTGATACATTCTCTTTAATCACTGACTTTTCTGAAACAGAGGACAATGACTTTCACTAAATTATCTAAGTCTAGAGTCATGAAAAGAACATTAGATTGGCGTTTGGAACTCCTGGGTTCTTAACCTGGATTTGTTTTGTGACCTCCCACAAGTCAGAAAACCAGTTTCTCTAACCTCAGTATCTTTGACTTAGAAATGAAAAGCTTTGACTAGATGATTTTATTTTTGTCCCGTCAAGACTATGATCTATGACATAATCATAAAAGCCAATGCCCTTATCATGAATCAACTTATATCCAAGAATGATGAAAGACAATTTAACCATCAAATTTGAAAATACTCTCATATAGAGGATGTAAGTTAAAATTTCATTTGACTGAGTCATCATTTCAGAAGGACTCACCCATCGTCTCCAAAAATGTTCTTGATATGCCTTTTGGACCAGTTCCAAAGCACTACTATAGACTTCCTGCCTTTTCCTTTTTAATATGAAAGTCCTATCCAAATTGAAAAATAAAAATATGCCTAAAATGTCTCCTTTTATTCAAGTTTTAGGTACTATGTACCTTATATATTCTAATCGAAACCATCTCAATTTTCTGACTCTCTTACAGTCAATAAGGTTAAGACACCTCGCCTGTCACCTGCGCCCTGCCACCATCTTGTCTGTGCAGTACTAGTGTCTGGGCTTCACTGCTGGTCTGAATCTAGAGGGAGACCCACAGGTTCTGGAAAACCCCGGGCTGCAGGGCTAGGGCAGCCTGACCCCTACAGCCAGCAGCTGGATTTGCATTTCTCTTTATACCACAGCTCCCAATTTTTTCAGCAGAAACAGTGAAGTTTCTGTTCTCCAAAATAAGCAGAAAGAAGTTGTTCAGCAAGAAAACAGCTTTAGGAAAGATAATGTGAACAAGAACGGATGCCTGCAGGACTGGTTCAAAGGACAGGCAATGGGGCACTGTTGAGGGAGGGCTTCTACTCACCCTTTGTCGGACGTGGTACATATTGTGTGTCAGAATGTCCCTCATGGACTCCACATCTTCTGGGGAAAGTCTTTTGATTCCTTGTATCCTCTGAGCCCTGGAAGCATTACTGGAGGTTAGCCAAATATTATTCTTCCATCTTAGCTGGAAGGGCTGTAAAAGTATCAATAGACCCTGCGCCATATTTGGGGGAATCAAAACTTCCATAACCCTTGTTTTTATATAATCACTCCTATTATTGTAGTAAGTACATTTAAAATATCAGAAGAGGGACTTTGACTTACAGATTTGAAAATTTGGTAGCAGTGCCTATCATCTTGTGCTAAGTCACTCTCTTATTTTTTTTGCATGGGCAGGCACCGGGAAGCGAACCTGGGTCTCGAGCGTGGCAGGTGAGAACTCTGCCACTGAGCCACCGTGGCCCGTCCTCTAATCCACTATTTTTGGGGAGGGTGGGGTGCATGGTCCGGGGATCAAACCCAGGTCTCCCTCATGGAAAGCAGGCATTCTAACCGGTAAACTACACGAGCACCCCTCTAACCCACTTTTGAAAGAAGATTTAAGGGGATAAAAGACCTATTAATTTTCCCTCCAAACCTATCATGAACTGATCCATTTGTAAAATACAATAAAAATCAACTATTAGAAAACAAAATGTTTAAAAGATACCATAAAATGCAAACCAAATGTTTTATTGTTAGATTCAAAAGAAATGAAATTACTCTGCCAATGGCTGACTCTAAATCCTGTATCTCTCTCATTGCAGACAATTTGCAGCCCAACACCAGTCCACAGACCACATTTGCACCAGTTCATGTTCCATGTTTTTATCATCTTTCTACTAGAAAAGTTGTAGGTTTACAAAACATCATGCATTAAATACAATGTTTCCACATACCACCAATTAGTAACACTTTGCATCAGTGCGGTACATTTGTCACACTCGATAAAACATTTTTATAATTGATCTATTACCTATAGTACATGGTTCACATTAGGATCCACTGTTTATGTTGTACAGTCCTCAATTTGTTTGTTTTAAAATCTTTATTCTAGGAACATATTTTCAACCCCAAATGTCCCCTTTTAATCATGTTTTGAATAGCACTGATCTAAAGAATACTAAAGTTTTATGAGATGAGGACATTTATCTTGCAATTGTTCCTTTAGAGACTTTATCTTTGGCCAATTTTAAGTGGCCAGAGCCATGTTTTCCAAGGGGCATTAGACCCCTTCCATCTGATAGACAGCCTCAGCGCTCAGATTCGGGAAGCAGAGGGCTGCTCCCGGCCTCTGCACTGACCATCCCCACCTCCACCCTGGCTTCCTGCCCCATCACCCTCCAAAGTGTTCGGACACCAGGTCAAGCACAGGCTAGCAGTCAATGCCCAATTGTCCTTCAGGATTTCAGAGTCATAGTCATTGCTATGTTCAGAATTCTCATGTGACACAGATTTGATTTCAATCTAGTGGCAGTAGGTTTTTTTTTAAACTTCTTATTAGCTGAATAACATATATTCACTGTAGAAAATAAGAGCAAGACAGAGAATTCATGACCATTAACCACCATCCCCCATTCCCCTTTTAATTTTATCACCTCTGTTAACCTCTTGATATAAACTCTTAGAGTTTTCTTTTCCCTAACTGTAGCTTTTCTGAATGCATAAGGAAACTTGTGGATTTACATATCTGCTTGCAAAAGTTCTTAGAACAGTTGATCACAGAGATGAATTCTTATTAGTTTCAATACAAGCCACCTTTGAAATATATTTTTTCAAACATTAGTAGAAATACAGTCATAAAAAGCAAAGACATTTTCAAAGTAATGTATGATAGGTAGATAATTTTTAAGGACTTGATACTGGATACCATGGTATGTTAGGACTTTATTTATCAATGCTATCTCTAGACTGAATAATGGTCTTTCTACAAAATTATCAAAATCAGAGTTTCCATATCTTAGAGCTACAAATGTCACCTCTATTAATATTTGGCTACACCCTTGGTGATCTAAACGTTACTATCAGGACATTTCAACTTGGCTGTTTAAATGTCCTTCAAATGGAATGTTTTCTGGTCTACACACCCCCCTCCTCTATTCTGAACACATTCCTTTGTTTATGGTAGGTGTACTGCTTGCTAGGCAGAAACACAGCTAGTTAAACAGTTCCATGTTCTGTGTTTATAATAAGACAACCAAGTAGGATAAACCAAATACATAAAGTTTTACTTAGCACAATGGTAGATCTAATTTGGCACTGTTCTTGGCTTATAACTGACCACTTTGGGAAGGACTAGACTTAATTAAGTTCCATTCAGGCTGCTGACCAGAATGAATGATACAGGAGTTCCAAAACCATCATCTTTTTTCACTGATCCACTAAGAAACTACAGCTATAAATTTACACAGAGGAATTATTAATCCAGGCAGGGTCGTGCCTGGAGTTCCCACATGTCCCTTCCGGAGCAGACTCATCCCTGATGTGCTCCGATCACGACCATGGAAAGATACAATCCTTAGAAAAAATAATGCTCAGGCAAAATTATCAGCTGAAAGAATTTTGTTGCTGAGATACTCACTAATTATCTGTAAAGGCAATCTCTGTCATCTTAAATAAGAGGTCGGTGATAATTCATGGCTACTAAAGTCAAACTGGGAGAATCCAAATCCACATCAATTTGAATAAAAGGTACACATTACATTTCCCTTAATTGTCTTTTTTCTGTTTATTTTTGACCATACACACTAGTACAAACATGAAACCTAGCAGATACTACATTTGTACTATGGTATGAATTGTCAAAAGATCAAATATTACCCTCTCACTCATTTAGAGGAACCCATCTTCTTTTAATTGCTTTAGACAATGAAACCTGTGGGAAATGAATGTGACGATAACCAAAGGACCTGCCCACTGAGTATATACTGATGCTTAACAGCTGTGGTTTGCCTTGTGTGTTTTTACAAAGGCCAAAAAGATGACCAACATTTAGATGAGTGAAGAATGTGTGAGAAAGTGGCATTGCTCCCCCCAACACACATAGTTCCAGTATGGAGATGAAGATGGCATCGGAATCTGAATTCCAGAATCTTCAGTGCAAGAATGCATAAATTTAAACTTATAGTTATCAATCTGTGATCAGGGAAAAAAATTCTTCAACTATAATGAAGTTAACTTTATACTGTTTTGAAAATGACATCTTAAAATTATTGGGAGTTTTAGGATAATAATATTTTGAAGTTGTATATTTATAGTTTGTTATGCATATATATTGATAAATATTTTCAGATCCCTTTAACATAATCAAAATGTTTGGGTTTTTTGAAGCTTCAATGACTTTAATCAGTTTGAGTCTATTCTTTGGTATATCTAAGAACTTACCACTCATTGGTAAGTTATTAAATATTATTATTAAAATATTAATAATATATATTATATAATATATATAATCAAAATAAATATTATAAATATTTATAAAAATCAAAATACCTAATCTAACTATTTCATAGGATTGTTTTGAGGGTCAAACAAGATAATATGCGTAAAAGCAATGGGATTCTATAGACTCAACATCATCCTCACCATGCTATACCCAACTTCTGATGGCAATATTTTCCTCAAGGTCCCAAGGTTTTGGGAATCTAAACTTCTTGAAAACAATTGCTTAAACTTCTGAGGAAAAAAAGTATATGTGCATTTTGTTGTTGTCATCTCATACAGAATAATAAAAAGCGAACTGAGTACACACTTCTTTTTCCTATTATTGTATGAAGGTTTGTTTTTTAAAAAATTAGCTGCTTTGATGTTAGGAGAGGAATTCCTTTTTGCTGGGCGTCCTACAGATTTCTAATGAGATCAAATAAGTGTAACTGAAATACTAAACTTGTATTAAATATCAGATCTTAAAAACCCCTTCTCCCACTCTAGTTAATGAGCTGGCTAAGGCTATAGGAGGAAAAAACTTATCTATAAAGCTATCTTACTAATCTTAAATCAAGGGTCTGAAAAATCATTGACTCAAGGAAGAGCCCTTTCCAAGTAAAGCTCGTTTAAAAGTCATCTTGGGGTCAGAAATGAAGGCAATTACTTATGACCTATGCAATGTGATACAGAGATTCAAAATACGTTTTCCCTCATGATAGACTGATTCTCATTTAAGATAAGCATTCCTACATACCTAAAAGCAAGTGTTCACATAACTAGTGAGCAAACCAAATCGAGGAAGTCTCTAAAGCTCCCGACTGCCTGAACTGCCCAGCCCTCTTCTCCTGCCTCCAGTTAACTCCCACTTCTCCAGCAGTGAGCAGGTCAAATAATGGGGACCAGGTTAGGTTTACTCCCCTTTACCCCCATACACTCGCCAGCTCCCTATTCTTTATGAGTATATATTTTGCATGACTTTTTTTTTTTATCAATGTCTGTGACCCCGCTAGACTGTGACCTCCATCAGTGCAGGAATTTTGTCTGCTTCTACGGTGCCTGGCACATAACAGGTGCACATAAATCAGCTGCATCTATGGTGAGGCAAATGAGGCGCTCACAGGGACAAAATGCAAAGGGCATCAAAAATCTCAGAAATCAAGATGAGTAATATTTTAATGCAATATTTTGGAAAATAAAGATGAATGCCAAGATTGGTAATGATTAAAACATCAACATTTAAATAAAGACAGAATCAGGATTACTGATTTTCCTTTAGCCCCAGGCTCCAAGATGGCTCAGTAATAAATTTCTGTGTGTTCCCATTTTAGTATCAGAAATTTGCTCAAAACAATGTTATTGGTCCACCAAAACAAACAAACAAGCAAAGAAAACAGTGTTCCCAAGAAATAAGGCAGAAAGCTTTTTTTTTATATTGGAAGTTGGTGTAGAATTCCCAGGCATGTACGAGAGAGGCAAGAGGCTTTCTGATTCATTAGCAGGTAAGGGACGAAGGTGTCATCTGAGAAATAACACGCAGGCATTATAATGATTTCATCACTTCCTATTCTTAGCTCTGCTCTCAACTTGCTTTTTAGATGTGAGGACATCACCAAAGGTTATGACTAAGTGTCTTTACCTTAGGCAAGATGAAGGGGGCTGGCGTTCTTATCCTAAATATATGCTGTGATACATTTCTCAATTCATAAATCGTTCCTTGGAAGAAAACTAGCTATCTCTGGGAGATATTGCTGTGACTTTGAAGAAACTCTTGTGAAATTGAGACCATGTACTCTGAGAGAGTTAAGGCAGTCTTAAAAATATCTTGCCAGCTCTTGAGACGATTAGTTTATAGATGCCTTAAGAAGAGCCCATATTTCAAAGGGGAATCATCTTGTAATGATGAACTCATAGGCTGGCATCACCCACCCTAGGACTCCCCTCCATACCAGCTCCCTTGGGTCCCCCATTCTCCAGGAAGTCAGCAATATCACAGCTCCTAGTGCATGCTGGTTTCACAGAGACTCAAGGCAGATCTCACAATCTCACATCGACCTTTGTCTTAGACATCATTATAAACACAGTTTCCTCTTTAAATAGCCCACCCAATACCATATCCCTTATTTTACCCCTCACCCCCAAATCCAAGCCAACTTCCCAGGATGGACCAGCCTCTCATACAAGAGAAGAAAAGAAATTACTTAAGGGAGAATTGCAGTGGTAGGAATGTCAGAAACTAAAGAACAAAGATTAAACAGCAGAGATTCCTAGTCAGGAGGAGACCCAGTAAGTCTTGTAAAATGGTTTATAAATTCATGTGCCCTTCCCTCCCACCCCTCAAAAAGGAGTCAAAATATCATACGTGGGTAACTTTTGCTACAAAGTTTTCAGAAGCAGGGTGAAACATGTTGAACATGGACTAACCCACAAAACTCCAAGATTTAGATCATTTTTTTTTACATACTCCTTCGTCATATTTCTGCCTCTTGACCTTTAAGTAGAACAATGAGTTAGGCCGTCCTGGAATTCTGACATTGAAAGTCTAGATCAAAGAGCAGGTAGAACTTACTGATGGGGTATGGAGAAAGCTGTGGAACTTAGTAACCCGGTCTCTACCATCTCAATAGCTTGTTTCAACTCCATCTTCTTGTACAAAGAAACGATGCTTGATTTTGGCAGGTTCTTTCGGATTAAGATTTTCCGTAAATATCTATGATCAAACTTCTTAAACCTAAAAATTTGAAAACAAATATTTTGGAAATCTTTACTCTCTATTACATGTTCTGAAAGGAGGCATCTTTTTCTTAAAACAAGCGACTACTTACCTTTATTCTGAAAAGAAACCAAGACAGTGCCTAGAATTCACAGGCTCTGTACACATTAAAACACATTCGTAGTATTTATATATATTTTTTCAAATAAAGAAAAAATGGCCTACTGGCCCGAACATATTGAACATCAGTGAAACAAAAGGTAGGGATAAGCTGCAATCAGAGCAAAAAAAGGGCAGAGTTGGGGGCAGGGAGGCATATCCCAGGTCAGCTCCAACTGTAAGATAAGGAATGAGGGTGTTCGAAGCTTTTGAACAAGTGCTACTTCGTAATCGCTTGCAACAGTGGCAAGTAGCTGCACTTAGGGCAGTACTGGTCTCTTCAACCAGAACCCGGTAAGTGCCCTGATAGTTACAGTAGTTTGACCCATTGTGTTGCAGATAACTGTGAATCCTGCCAATTAAGGAGGAAAAAATCCCTCTCTATGGCCTGACAGTCTGAATGATGGAGACACTGATGGGCGCTGACTACCACGCAGTTCCCCTGGGCCACCCACTAGAGATGGATCTGCACAGGTCCATGGGTCAACTTCAGAGTGTGCTGAGTTGGGATTTTCAGCACTTCAATCATTTTACATTCAAAGAGTAGTTTGTCTGGCTGCTTTATTTTTCTGTAGGGTAATGTAACTTCCCAGACTGCCATCTTACTACCTCATGATTGGTTTCCTGGTCCCTGCTGCAGGTAGAATCATTATCAGTCAAGTCTCCTCCAGGTTTAACAGTCTGAGCATTGCAATTTGTGTTTGGCTCACACCATGCCCAATCTTGCTCCAGTGGGATTACATCCTCAGCCTCTTAGTTTTCTGTCCTTCTTCAGAAGATGCCAATGTGCCAGCTTACTCCTCCACTCACTGTAATTGGCCTCCAGCCATCACAATTTCACTGGCGCTCTTCTCATGGAGCTTCCCTTGCATTTACAACATTCCAGTTCAGTGGCCTCTTTCCCTTAGTTTACTTGCCACTTCATGTCACCTGATGCCTTGAGCCATTTCCTCCATGCCCTGACTCTCTTCCACTTCCCGTCCAACCTCTCTGACCACTCTGCAGCTTCTGTCTCTCCTCTTCCCTGTCTTCCCCATGGGAGCAGGGCAAGCTTCCCAGAGTCCTTCCTCTGTCAGCTTCCACCCACGCCCAGGGCTTCTGATGTCAGCTACTCATTGCCAACTCCACAGTCTTTATCTTCCAGCAGGATCTTTCTCCTGAACTTCAGACTAAATCTCCAGAAGGTGGCTGAGCCTATGCTTGAGACAATTTAAGTGGAATCTGTTATTTAATCTCTAAAACAATCATGGTCTGTATTTAGCCATAGCATTGTTAGGCTCCCTATCTGGGTCTCTTAGAATAATCCTTATTTTCCCTTTCCTCAACCCCTCCCTCCATGCCAGTCATGGCTACCTCAGAAACCTCTCAGTACCACTCCTGTTAGCCCCCTAGCATTATAGCCTGAATGTTCTGTGGTTCATTGAAAAGAGAAGAGTCATTAGACCCAGACCTGTGTTCTAATCAAGGTTCTGCTCTGGACCAGGTAACTTTTCCCATGGAGTCGATTTTCTCTTCTTTAAAATGGGAATAACAGCTTTTACTAGGACTGTGAAGGAGCTTATGCATATGTTACATAAAATAGCTGGTATTGTACTTAAAACAACGATAATTTATTTCTTAATTCTTACATTGATTGTAAAAATCCTCTTTTCAGGTCCCTATCCCACCAACATCTCTAATTCATTCTATATATTTCTGTTGAGGTTTGCCTTCCAAAAGCCAAGTATGATCATGCCACTCCCCTATGTAAAAGCCTTTTTTTGAGTTTTCAAGGTCAAATAGCATTTTATAGTTTAAGCAGTTGTATAAAGCTCCTTGGCATTGCACCATAAAAGCCTATCTCTGTCTTTCCAAAGTCTTGACTCACCACATCACCCACTCTTCCTGTCTCCAAAGGTTAGGATGGTCTTTCTTGCCTCTGTGCATTTAAATATGCTGATAATGCTGCTGGAAACTGCTTTTTACTCTTCTCTGCCTGAAGAACTCCTTACTTACTTTCAAAACTCAACTAAGCTCTATGCATTCACCTCTACTATAGCATTAGCCACATTGCTCATAATTAGTTGGGTAGCCCTTTTTTCTCCCACTACTCCAGCCAGTAGTACATTGTGAGGACCTTGAGTACAAGGAGTAGGTTTTATTACTCCTGATACCAGCCTTAGCATTTAGCAAAGTCTCCAATTTATAGATTTGGATGAATGAAAGAATAGGGAATGATTTTTCACTGGGAAAACTATAGGATTTAGACTTCAAAACTCCATAGCCTAAATTCTAGACCATATAAATTATATTTAACTTTAACATTATGAGGACAGCTAGAACTATCTTTCTCTTCATCCCATAAAAAGAGCCCACTTCAAAACTCTTGACTTCTCTTTTAGGTACCACCATCCCATCCCATGACTGCTATTCCTTTTAAGGTCTGGTTTCTCTTGACATCACCAATGTTCACATATTTGGGGGCTGGAAGGAAAGCTCTAAAGAGAAAATTTCCTCCTTTTGGCTAATTCACCTCCTTATAACTCCTGCATCCTCCAGCAGCTTTGCAGAATTCCAAAACTCTCTACTTTTTCATCCTCAGAGAGACTCTCCACAGAGCCACATAATTCAGGAATATGGCTGTAGACTGAATCCAGTAAAATAATCAGTTCTGAAATGTGAAATAAGGTGGAGAGAGATTTTGACTTTTTTATACAACTATTATGTGGGAGGGACCCTTAAAGGTCTTTCATTGCAGCCTCCCCCACAATGGAGGAATGGGTCCCCTGGAAAACCTGATGCATCTTCAAATTTCTTTTGCAGCCTCATGACACCATCCATTCCATTATGGAGCTGCTCTTAACATCAAAAACCTTTTCTTTGTTCTAAGCATAAATCTAATCCTTTTAACTTCCATCCATCAGTTGTAGTAGCTCTCCCTCTGAATTAACCTATGGCAAGTCTACTAGTTCCTCCACCTGGCACCTTCCATTTTCCAAACTAGGTATTCCTAGCCCTTCCAGCTGTTTCCTAATGACATGGTGTTCTAGTTTGCTAGCTGCTGGAATGCAACATAACAGAGATGGATTGGCTTTTAATAAAAAGAGGATTTATTTCATTATTTCTTCAGAGGAAAGACAGCTAACCTTCAACTGAGGTTCTTTCTTATGTGGGAAGGCACAGGGTGATCTCTGCTGGCCTTCTCTCCAGGCCTCTGGGTTCCAACAACTTTCCCCGGGGTGATATCTTTCTGCATCTCCAAAGGCCTGGGCTGAGCTGAGAGTGCTGAGATGAGGTATACTGAGCCACTTGGGCTGTGCTACATTGAGCTCTCTCATTTAAGCACCAGCCAATTAAATCAAACATCATTCATTGCAGCAGGCACACCTCCTAGCCGACCTCAGATGTAATGAGCAAAAGATGAGGTTCACATACCATTGGCTCATGTCCACAGCAACAGAACTAAGCACCTTCACCTGGCCAAGTTGACACCCAATCCTACTACAACTCGTGGCTTCTGGGCCCCTTTTCTACCTAGTCCTGTTCTCTGGATTCTTTCTAGTTTTATGCCCAAGTTCTAGTGTAACATTTGGAGATGTCCCATGCCACAAATATTCTTTTCCCATGCCTTCTTACTTGTCTCTCACTTGGTAGTGGCTCCACTGCCCACACACATCTTCGATTCCAGCCTTCAAATGATCCATCAGCTGCCAAAACAAACACAAGAAAATGGTTGCTGGTGAAATATAAATATGAAAGACAAAGAAGTTAAAGTAATGCATTTAGAAAATGAGAGAGGTCTTAATTTCCTGGAATATAACCTCTTTTCTAGCAATCTGTTCATGTAACTCAAATATATAATAGTTTTCATAGTAATTCAACTTAGTTCCATGACTCAAAGCTTATGCAGGTAAGTTTCTCAATACTGCACATAATTTTCAATGAAAACAGGGTATCTTTCCCTTGCCTTGAAAAATAGTTTACTATAATGATCTAGGAAATTTCTCATTACTGAAATCATATTGATGTGAATGAAGCCTGATAACTCTTTCATTTAAGTTCACTGTGAAAGAAAAGAACATGCCAATGTCCAATATATATGTTCTTAAAATGTATTTCTATA
>PVIY010050495.1:0-16183 GCA_004026745.1 Myrmecophaga tridactyla
TATAATCTTTTTTTCTCTATTATTGTTTTATTTCTTTTTCTGATGTCTTTTTATTTCTTTCTCTAAATCGATGCAAATGTTCTAAAAAATGATGAATATGCAACTATATGATAATATTAAGAATTACTGATTGTATATGTAGAATGGAATGATATATTAATGTTCTTTTGTTAAGTTTTTTAATTAATAAAAAGTTTAAGAGTGAAAAAAAAAAAAAAAAAGAACCTTCATGACAACAGCCCCTGGTCAGGGTCTCCACTTCACAGAGAATTGCTGGGGCTCTCTGGCATCCAGCAGAGAATTCTCCAGGTTCTCCACCATCCCACTGAGAATTCCCAGAGCTCTGCAGCATCTAGCAAGGAATTCCTGGAACTCTTGGGGCATCCAGCCTAGAACTCCTGAGGCTCCCCAGCATGGAGCTTATTAAACTATCTGACTGTACACACTGACTAACCCTTGAATTCTTCCTGTGCCTGAGTCAAGAACCCTAATGGTGCCAGCCCTTGGTTGAGGTCCCAATTTCTCTAAGAACTCCCATGGCTGTGGTGATCATGAAGGGATCCTATAGCACTTCCTACAGGTAAGAATATTGTTATTCATCTTTGTCCTTCTCTCTCCTCTGGCCACAGAACAAAATCTCAGCCTGCTCATTTGACCATGTCTCCCCTCCTAGAGGGAGACACTGTGCAGACTAAAAGATAAACAGGTAAGAGTTGATGTTCTTCTTTGGGACTTGACTGGAGGAGCTCTCCAAATCCTGCAGGAGTTTGCTAGCCTGCCTATGTGCTATATGTGGGTCTCTCTTTACCACTTTCACACTCTGATAAACAGAAAATTTTATCTCTGGGTTTTATCATATCCATTGAAATTCTTTGTTAGTTGTGGGCAAATGCCTGTTCCAGTTAAAAGAAACAGTGTCATTGTATTGTACTGGTTCAGAGCTCTTGGGTTCCTTGCCTTCCCAGACCTACAAATGAATGTTGAGATAAAAAAGAATTTATTGTATTTAAATATGTGTGAAAAGCCATTTGGCATCTGTGCTGGTTTGAAATGATGTATGTACCCTAGAAAAGCCATGTTTTAATCCTAATTCCATTTTGTAAAGGCAGCCGCTTCTTCTAATCTCTGGTTAGCATTGTATGTTTGAAACTGCAATTAGATCATCTCCCTGGAGATGCGATTTAATCAAGAGTGGTTGTTAAACTGGATTAGGTGGAGGTGTGTCTCCACCCATTTGAGTGGGTCTTGATTAGTTTCTGGAGTCTTATAAAAGAGGAAACATTTTGGAGAATGAAGGAGATTCTGAGACAGAAGGGAATGACACAGCCACAAGAAGCAGAGTCCACCCACCAGCGACCTTTGCAGATGAAGAAGGAAAATGCCTCCTGGGGAGCTTCATGAAACAGGAATCCAGGACAGGAAACTAGCGGATGATGCCATTTTCACCACGTGCCCTTCCAGATGAGAGAGGAACTCTGACTGTGTTCACCATGTGCCCTTCCACTTGAGAGAGAAACCCTTAACTTCATCAGCCTTCTTGAACCAAGGTATATTTCCCTGGGTGCCTTAGATTGGACATTTCTATAGACTTGTTTTAACTGGGACATTTTCTCAGCTTTAGAACTGTAAACTAGCAACTTATTAAAAGCCATTCTGTTTCTGGTATATTGCATTCTGGTAGCTAGTAAACTAAAACAGTATCCAATCCAGACTGGGAAAGCAGAAGCCTTTGGTGGGTTTATATACCAGGATTAATCATTGGAGGAGGTTTCCCAGGAGGTTTTTACATCCCTGGGCAAGGCAATGAACCTTAAGAAGATGCAGAATGGGTGAAGGGAATGTCTTTTTCTGTAAAGTGAGAGAAGCACTATTGTAGTTCATTGACTCTAAAATCCCATTAATTGTAGGAGGCACTGTCATTTTATGGACCAAAAAGTAAGTAAAAAACACTATTAATTAGACCATAATAAATTACTTATTGAAAGAGCTTTTAAAAACTTATTTAGACAGAGGTTTTGTTTTTTGTTGTTATTGTTTAACCTTGTAAAAAAAGCTAAAGTATTCTTAAAATGTCTTAAAATTAAATGTCTAAAATGAAGACATTTAATCATTTAATCATTCTGACTCAGAGTCAATATCATTTTCATTTTTCAAAAAACATCATCTCAAGGTCATCAAGATCACATTGGCGAAGCAACGTTTCCTTAAGTATGGCCCACTCTTGTTTAAGGAGTTTACCTAAAAGTTACAGAAATCTGTTTTGTTTTGATGCTGGCATTTTCTTGTTCTTGCCAGAAGGTGTCATGCAAAGACAACTGTGGCAAGACTGCCATTTAGCCAGTAAGAATTGGTCTCTTGATTTCAGAAATATTACAATGTGTGTGTGTGTGTGTGGGGGGGTGAGTGGTGGTGGGGAAGGACATCTGAGAATCGATGACATATAGAAGAGAGTACAAATGGAAGTTAGGGATCTGGAAATACATTCTCTTAAAACTATCCACACCTTGTGCACATTTTGGATAGTGCACCCAGTTTGAAGACCAGACCTTAGAGAAGCAGTTCTTAAACTTTTTGGCTGCAGAACCCTTTTGCACTCATAAAAATCATCAAGGACCCCAAGAGCTTTTGCTTATAAGGCTTAAATCTATGATATTGTAACCGAGAAATCAGAATTTAAGGGATGATTTTGATTACTGAATCAATTTATAGATATTCCTTTTTGCTTTTTGGCATATTGGAGTAGACTAAGGGAAATTCTTGAAATTTAAAATTTCCATCCAACTGACTTAATCTGTGACAATGATTGTATTGTATGTCATAGATAAGAGCCATATGTTATACCCCAAAGAAGGGCTGCTTCTTTGGAGGCTGGTGTATTTGAAGTAGACCTGATGAATAATGAGAGTTGTCCAGAATTGTTTGAAACTGAAGGAAGTTCGTGCCTGTAAAACTTACAGCACAACCTTTATTATGTTAAGTGAATTACTGAGCTCTCTTGCTTATTTAATTCTTTAAACCTTACAGTATGGCACCAAGATAAAGTATTAATGCTCTTGTTACTAACATGAGAAAAAATTCGCGTGGTTCCCACTTCTATATTGTTTTATTATGTCAAAAGTTCAAATAAGATGTTCTAATGTCTGTTTTTATTCTTTTTCTAACTACCCAGTGTATTAGCACTTTCCCTGATGCTTAGCAGGTTGATTAATGAATACCATAGACTTTTGCTGGGATTCATCGAAGAGTGTCATGATTAGAAGGTAAAATAGACTTGAGACAACCTTCAAGCAATAACGTCATTTTCTTGCTATGTCTTTAGCTTCGATGGTTAAAATACAATTCTGTTTAAAACCAAATGGCATTATATGTTCCCAAGATTAAAATCTATTTTAGTTAATATTTTAAAGAAATTTGAAGCTACTTAACAACTTATCAAAAACCATAATTATTTTTACTCTGAAGTACAAATAATAAATGCAAAGAGTTTGGAGAAATGTAGAACTAGTCATCATTTAATGGTGTTTAATAACATTTATTTTCATTATGTCTAATATAATATAGGTAATTTTTTCAACTCTTTTATAGAAGGAATAATGGTTGTTGATTAAAAGGGAAATAATGAGTAAAACACATTCAATTTCAAGATCTTTTGCTACATTGTACATTGTACAATGGATTTCATTGTTCATAAAATGTCTTAGTTTCTTATCTATGAAATAGTAAAAATGGTTTAAAAAAAGAAAGAAAGGATGCTGGGAGGTGGGGAAAGACGGTGGTGTAGGCATGTGTGGAATTTAGTCCTCTAGGGCAACAAGTAAATACCAGGAAATGTCTGGAACAACTATTTGGGGAACATCTGTGACCAGACACACATTGTACACCAGTCTGGAATGGGTGGAATGGCCAAGATCACAGCATAGAACTAGAAGTACATTTCCCAGACTGTGGAGGCTGTGCTCCGCCCCCACTGGCATGTCAGACAGTTTTGGAGACTCTTCCCCATGGGAAAGAGAAGCAGTCTCCATTAGGAACAGGGGAAGGTAGCTCAACCAAGCTCCAATTGTGGTTTTTAAAAATGATTTTTATCATGAAATATAACATATATACAAAACAAAGAAGGAAAAAGCAATAATTTTTGAAGAACTCTTCAACAAGTTTCAGATCAGATTTCAGAATCTGTTCGGGATTACCATTCCACTATTTCAGATTTTCCCTTCTAGCTGCTCCAAAACACTGGCAGCTAGAAGGAATATTAACACAGTGGTTCTGCAGTCATAATGTTTGTTAAATCCTGTTTTCTCTGCTATACCTCCTCTTTCTCCTTTGATCCTTCTCTCAATCTATAGGGATCTTTATACAATGCCTGTTCTGACTTTTTCATGTTGAGAAGGAGGGTTGACACTAAAGGATAGGGGGATATAATTAATTTATAATCTTGGAAGGGCTGGTCCCTCTAGGTTTAAGGATTTATATGAACTAAGAACTGTCTGGGAATTATAGCTTCCAGGGAAGCAGACAGTGCATGAAGCCTTCATAGAGTCTCAGTTTGGCCCCTAGTGCTCTTAAGAATCACTAGGAGTGATGTTGGTAGGGATTCAGAAAATCATGGCAATTAACACTACCTAAGGCTTGCATAATAGTTGCCTCCAATAAGAATGAAGTTGATCAGGTCAGGATGATGGTAAATCAGAATAGGGGTAAGGAGGACATCGTATTTTAGAACTTCACCTACTCTATGAGACCAAAGGAAGAGAAGTTTATTTTCTCCAAAACTTAAATTTTATGTAGCACACCATCTAACTCAACCTGTCTGGATAGATCATTTAAATAACCCAAACACATGGAGCCTAGAATGGGAATGAAGGCTTCTCATTCTGTGTAGCTTAATATAAAGCCTGGACACATCCCAGAGTATACTAAACAGATAATCAAAAAGTATTGGCACAGTCTCTTGAGGGATAGGAGAAAAAATATGGAACTATTAAACTGTGCAATCAGGGAAACCCCTGGTACTGTGTCAAACATGAGGGAAACCCAAATCAATAGACCAAGCCCTTGATCTTGAGGCTTGCTTTTGTGAAGCTTCTGTATGTAGTAGAGAAGCTTAGCCTAACTATAGGTATGCCTAAGAGTTACTTTGGGGGGCCTCTTGTGTCACTCAGTTGTGGCCTTTCTCTCCCTCAGCCCAACTCTGCAAGTGAAACCATTGCCCTCCCCCGCTACGTGGGACATGACATCCAGGGGTGAAAGTCTCCCTGGCAGCATGGGGGATGACTCCCAGGGATGAGCCTGTCTCTAGCACCATGGGATCAACAATGCCATCCTGACCAAAAGGGGGGAAAGAAATATAATATAACAGAAATGTAATATATCAGTGGCTGAGAGAGTTCAAATAGAGTCAAGAGGCTACTCTGGAGGTACTCTTACACAAGCTTCAATTAGATATTGTTACCTATTATAACTTGCGAAACCCCAACCAAAACTATTCCTGCCAATCCTAAAGAACACCTCGGATGATATATAAGATTCTACAAAGGTTCCACGTACTAGGGCAACTCTCCCAAACCTACAACCTCCAGATGGTCCCTAGACCGGATAAGTCTTGAAATGCAGAGGGGCCAGCCTCTCTAGAATATCAACTAGTTCCATTCCCCATTCCATATTATCAACAGCTGTTTCCAATGGGAAATGTTAGAAAGGGCAGGGCCCAAATACCACTAAAGATTAGGAGAAGGATCAAAGGAGAAGGAGGAGTTATAACAGAAAAGATAGGATTTAACAAAACAGAAGAACTGCCGAATCATTATATTGATATTTCTTTTAGTCTCCAGTATCTTAGAGCAGCTAGAAGTAAAAATCTAAAATTATGGAACTGTAACCCATACCAAACTCTGAAATCTGTTATCTGTTCTACAAGTAATTGTTGCAGTATGCTTTTAAATGTAATGCTTTTTTGTATATGTGTTATTTTTCACAATTAAAAAAAAAAAGAACAGCCTCTTGACTCTATTTGATCTCACTTGGCCACTGATGCCTCTTTTCTTCCTTTTGGTCCAGAAGGCATCGATCCCTTGGTGCCAGGGCCAGACTTATCCCCTCTAGTCTGCATTTTGTCAGGGAGCTTTTCACCCCCAAATGTCATGTCCCATTTAAGGTGGAGGATAATGATTTTCCTGACAGAGTTTGACTTAGAGATATATAGAGAAGCCACGTCTGAGCAACAAAAGAGGTTTACTGGAAGCAATTCTTAGGCCTTGTTTTGCATAGTCTTAGCTTCTCCACTACAGAAATAAGTTTCATAAGGGCAAACCTCAAAATCAAGGGCTTGGCCTATTTTCTTCAGAGTCCCCAGTGGTTGAGAGGGTACCTGGGGCTTCCCAGATGGGAAAGTTTAATAGTTCCATTTTCCCCCTTTGGACCCTCAAGGGGACTCTACCAATACTTTTTAATTATCAGCCCACCATAATCTGAGATATATCCTGGGATTACATTAAGCCTGGAATTACAAGGTCTTGTTCCTGTTCTGAACTCTAGGAGAATGGGTTGTTTAAATGAGCTACCCAGACAGGTTGATTTAGATAGTGCATTACAGAAAATTTAAGTTCTAGACATAATAAACCTCTCTGCCTTTGGTCTCACACAGTAGGTGAAAATCTAGAGTACATATACTACCATCTTTTTACCCTGTATTATGATCTTCCTTAGTCCCAGCTGGATTGACTTCATTTTTAACTCTAATTGAGGTCCAATCTCTTTTTTGATTACTTTAACTGTTATCGTATGTAGCTATGCTAACTCTCAGGGCTGTAGAGCTCCATTTCTGGGTCTTAGGTGTCACAAAGTTACTCAAAGTTCTGGGGAAATACCAGCTGATACACGTATAGCTCGGTGTCTCAGAATCCAGAAATACACGTACAACTTCAAACTAAGTGTGGCTGCTAAAAGGCTTTACAATCTAGGCTTCAATTTTCTTATAAGTATTTTTGTTTTTTGTTTCTGGCTTATTTTGCATAACAAATTGTCCCCAAGGTTTATTCAGTTTATCGTGTGCCTCTCAACATCCTTCCTTTTTGTAGCTGTACCATATTCCATCACATCAATGTATCATAGTTCATCACTGTGCTTCTCAGTCATTGTACCCTTCATCTATACTGGGCATCATGGACAAGCAAACCATGGGCTTACAGTATCCTCATATGGTTATACAGTGATCAGTACTCTCAATTTTAGACAATTTTCATTGGTCCATAGCAACAAAGAACCGACAAACACAGTCTCACCAAATATCAAGTCAAAACAGTATCCCTCATCGCTCTTCCAGTCCCAGATGGAGAAGGGAGGAATGGAGCATCAGCTGTGCAGGGAGATTGAAATCCAGGCCCATCTTCAATGATGGAGAAGTTGGCTGATGCCCTGACCTACTGCCATGATAAAAGGGTGATTCACAGGGACATTGAGCCAGAGAACCTGCTGCTGGGGCTCAGGGGTGAGGTGAAGATTGCAGACTTTGGCTGGTCTGTGCACACTCCCTCTCTGAGGAGGAAGACAATGTGTGGGACTCTTGACTACCTGCCCCCAGAAATGATTGAGGGGAGAACACGCCATGAGAAGTGGATCTGTGGTGCATGGGGTGCTCTGTTATGAACTGCCGACGGGAAGTCCACCCTTGGAGAGTGCCTCACACAGTGAGACCTACAGACGCATTCTCAAGGTGGATGTCAGGCTTTCGTCTTCACTGCCTTCTGGGGCCCAGGACCTGATCTCCAAGTTACTCAGATACCAGCCCTCCGAGTGGCTGCCCCTGGACCAGATCCTCACACATCCCTGGGTCCTGGCCCCCTCCAGCAGGCTGCTGCCCCTGTCTGCTCTTTATCATTGGTAAAGCTTAATAGTTCCATATTTCTCTCCCATCCCCCAAGGAAATTTGTCAATACTTTTTGATCATTGGCTTAATATTCACAGTGCCTTAGTGAGCATGGAGTGCTGGGCGCAGAGTTGTGGAGGCACGGGGTGGGGGCCGTGGGAGCCGGGTGCAGCCCATGCAGGCCTCGGTGTGCAGGAGCAGGGTGCGGTGTAGAGGACACAGAGGTAGGAGGTAGGGTGCCTGGAGGCAGATGGGGGTGGGTTGTGAGGATGCATGGGGGCGGGTGCACAGGCAGGACCATGTGGTGCGTGGGGGTTGTGGGCATCAGGATGTGGGGCAGGTGGCACAGAGGTCGGGGTCCAGGAGGGCAGAGTGCAGGTGTGTCCTAGCAGAGGGGAAGGGATCCCAGGGTGCCAGGATGTGGATGTGCGTCTGTGTAGGGGCAGGGCACGGATCGCAGGGGTTGCAGAATGTGGATCGGGGCGGGTGATGTCTGTTGGGTGGAGCCCTGGCATGGGCGCACAGGTACGGGGTGGTTGGGGCAGCGGTGCACAGGTGTGAAGAGCTGGGGCTATGTAGCACAGATGCGCCTGTGAGCACTGGCCAGGTGTGGAAGCAGGGCGTTGTGCCGGGGGGTGGGGCAAGGGTGTGCAACGCGTGGGGCAGGATGATGGGGTACAGGGGTCAAGAAGTCAGTGCATGGATGCTTGGGTGCCCAGCCGGGAGGATGTGGCTGTGCGTGTGTGAGTGGCCAGGCGGCAAGGCCCTTATGTGCACGTGCACAGAGCTCAGGGGCCGTGGGTTGGGGTTGTGCCTGCATGGCCTGGGGACAGTGCAGCCCAGATGCACAGGTCAGCGCTCACCCAGAGCTGGGTAGCATGGCAGGGGTGTCCGCATGCATGCAGGGATCTGGATGGCCATAAGCTGATGTACATGTGCGCAGAGCTGGGGGTGGGGTGGGGTGAATCACGGGTTGGGGGTGGTGGTGCGTGTGTGGGTTTAAGGTAAGACTTGGCTTACTTCCTTCACCCCGTCTCCCTGTCCCTGCTTGGAAAGGGGTGCATTAAGCTGTTTGCACTAGCTGGGTGGTCTCCCATTCTCTGCATCTCAATTCTTCAGCTTTTGCAGCCAGCGTCTCCCTGTGTGGTGTAGACGACCCTCCCAGGCCATTTATACCCTGAAATCATAGTTCCAGTCACCTTCCCGTCCTTTCTCTAGCTGTTCCTTGGAGCAGGGGTGAACTTGACCTATCCTATTCCACCATCTTTCTAACCCCAAACTCTCTCTTTTAAGCCTCCAGCTAATTAAATTAAACATCACTCATTGCGGAAGGCTCTCCCCTTAGTTGACTGCAGATACAATTAGCCATAGATGAATTTCACATGCTGGTGACTCAAGTCCCCAGCAACAGAACCTTGGGGCATCATCATCTGGCCAAGGTGACACCCAACAACCACAGGCTCCTCCAAGTTCTGACTTCCTTAGGTGGAGAAACCCCCTTCAACCCCTGCCTGGCTGGCTGGCCCTGCAGTGCCCCAGGAGGGCAGAGAGCACCTGGAAAACAGCTGCCTGTTAGGACTGCGGCCCCCACCCCCTTGTGGCTACTGTTCAGATGATCGTCACATTACTACCAACAGAGACACGTGTGAAAACCACACAGCTGTGTTTGGTGAAGGGGGTTGGGGGCGGGCCTTCGGAGCTCACCAACCTAGAGCTCTCCGCTGCTGCCTCCTGGCTCTCATGGCAGTGCCTGAACTGGACCCCATGCTCCTATGGTCTCAGCACCCACCACCTCCTAAAAACCCCACCCATCCTCAAACCCACCTGCCCAAGGTTTTTCCTATCCAGGCTCTTTCCTGCATCTAGGATTCTATCCTGGATCCAAGCCAGAGAAGGACTCCAATTCTTTCCTTGGCTAACCCCCTTCCTTCCTGTATGTCCACCCATATGTCTGTGCTTGGACCACAGGGAGGTGGACAAGAGGCTCTGATTCAGCCAAGTCAACGCGTTGAGTGAGTGGGGGGCAGGAGGGGAAGCAAGCCCCTCAAACCATCTGGAGACTGTTCTGCTGCAGCATCTATGATGGACGCCTCATTTTTTTAAACCAAAGAGAAGTAATCCCTTATCCTCTCTTATTCCCTCACAAAAATGAAGGGAAAACGAGCCGGCAAAAGGATGGCAGCAGGACAGCATGTAGATGAGAGTGAGTGGCTGGTGGGCATCTTCAGCAGCCTGGGGCTTCACCCGCCCTTTTCACAATGTGGTCGATCTAGCCCAGACCCTCCCTGTCCCCGGGTGCCAGCCTGCAGGCGGCTGCCATCTGCTGCTGAGGCGTGCCCTGTGTGAGTGGGCCAGCAGGGAGGCTAGCCCAGGGCATGTAGTTCATGCCTTGCAGGAAATATTTGAAGGTTGCCACCAGTTTCCAGGGTGTGTGACCTGGAGAGGCCCCTGAAATCTGGATCTTCAGGAAGGTCAAGGTGGTTGAGTCCAATATGGAATTGTGCTTGACCACCCCATCCTCTACCAGCGCACTATCCCTGGCCACCAGTGCTTTGGGTCAGTGGAGTGCCATGGCATTGGGCTCCCTTCCACGCTGGTTAATGGCCAGGTCTCTGCGGCTGTTTTACATGTTCCAGAAGACCTGCAGGCTGGCCTGTTCCACCACATTCTACCTAGATTTTTCCCCTTATACCCCCCCCCCATTATTTATTTATTTTTTTGTCCTTTTTACTCATCTGCCCATAGCCTGGATAAAGGGAGCATCAGGCTTAAGGTTCTCATATTCACCTGGTCACATTGTAAAGGCTATATAGTAACACAATCATCTTCCAGAATCAGGTTTTACTTAACCCTACAAAGAATAGGTCAAGCCTACTTAAAATTTAGGCCTAAGAGTCACCCCCGAGAGAGCCTCTTTTGTTACTCAGATGTGGCCTCTCTCTCCAGTCAACACAACAAGCAAACTCACCACCCTCCCCCTGTCTACGTGGGACATGACTCCCAGGGGTGTGGACCTTCCTGGCAAAGTGGGACAGAAATCCTAGAATGAGCTGAGACTCAGCATCAAGGGATTGAGAAAACCTTCTCTACCAAAAGGGGGAAGAGTGAAATGAGACAATGTTTCAATGGCTGAGAGATTCCAGAGTCCTAGGTTATCCTCTGGAGGTTATTCTTATGCATTAAGTAGATATCACCTTGCTATCTAAGAGGAAATGGAGAGGCTGGAGGGAACTGCCTGAAAATGTAGAGCTGTGTTCCAGTAGCCATGTTTCTTGATGATGATTGAATAATGATATAGCTTTCATGATGTGACTGTGTGATTGTGAAAACCTTGTGTCTGATGCTCCTTTTATCTACCTTGTCAACAGATGAGTAGAACATATGGAATAAAAATAAATAATAAGGGGACAAATGTTAAAATAAATTTAGTTTGAAATGCTAGTGATCAATGAAAGTGGGGTAAAGGGTATGGTATGTATAATCTTTTTTTTTCTGTTTTCATTTTATTTCTTTTTCTGTTGTCTTTTTATTTCTTTTTCTGAATTGATGCAAATGTTCTAAGAAATGATGAATATGCAACTAAGTGATGATATTGAGAATTAATGATTAGATATGTAGAACAGAATGATCACATGTTAATGTTTTAATTCATTTGTTGTTAAATTTTTAAATTAATAAATAAATAAATTTTAAAAAAAGAAAAAAAAGAATCAAGTTTTAGACACTTCCCTCCAACCATCCCAATATACCATAAACTGAGAAGGGATAGCTGTAGAGTGCATAAGAATAACCTCCAGGGTAACATCTCCACTCTGTTTGAAATCTCTCAGCACTGAAACTTTATTTTGTCTCATTTCTCCTCCTCTTTTTGTCAAAAAAGTCTTTCTCTATCCCATGATGAGACTCTTTCCTGGGAGACATGTTCCACATTTCCAGGGAGATTTACACCCCAGGGAGTCACGTAGCGGGGAGGGCAGTGGATTCATCCACTGAGCTGGCTTAAAGAGAGAGGCAACATCTGAGCAACAAAAGAGGTTCTCTGGGGGTGACTCGTAGACTTAATAATCAGCAGGCTTAGCTTTTTCTTTTACAGGAGTCAGCTTCATAGCAGTGACCCCCAAGATTGAGGGCTCAGCCTATTAAATTGTCTCCAATATTTGAGAAAATATCACAAATTCCCCAGGTGGGGAAGTATATTTCCTCCTTTCTCCCACTCCCCTGAGAGGACTTTGCAAAAACTTTTTTTTCTCTGTCCCAGTTACTCTGGGATATATCAGGGCATTACACTGACCTGTACAAACCAACAAGATCTCACTCCCTATTCAAAATTTCATGAAATTATGGTGTTTGAATAAACTGACCATACAAGTTAAATTGGATATTGTGCTACAAAAAATATAAATTTTGTACCAAATAAACATCTGTTCCTTTGGTCTCACCCAGAAGTTGAAGTTTTAAAATATAGATCATATCACCCTTTACTCTGTATTCTGATTTTCCTTAGTCCTATCCAGATCAGATTCATTCATATATCTAGTTGAAGTCTGATCGTTCTTTCAACTTTTTAAACACTTGCTTTATGGGGTAATGCTGACTTCCATACTTCAGGGCTCTAACTCTGAGTTACTCAGGTGTCACACACATACCTGGATGACCAGTTTCTCTGATTAACCTTTTTTTTTTCACAATCACACAGTCACACTGTGAAAGCTATATCATTATACAACCATCTTCTGATTAACTTTTATAGCCATATAGTTTGTGTCAGAAGCTGTTGTGGATGCTGTAGAGATTTTGAAAACTTTTATATACACAGATTCTCATTTTTACTTAAACTGCTACCAATGTGTTTTTCAAAATTGTGGTAAAGTATATATAACATTATATACTTTAACCATTTCTAAGCGAACAATCCTGTGATATTAAAAACATTGACAATATTGTGTAACTGTCCAGAATATCTTCATCCCAAACCAAAGCTCAAACCCATTAAAAAACAACTCCCCATTCCCTCCTCCCCCGATCTCGGAAACCACTATTCTGCTTTCTGACTCTATGAATTTGCTTATTTTAAGTATTTCATATATGAGAAATCATGCAATATATCTACTGGTATTTCCTCTTCCCCAGCAGTGAATCTTGCACTTATTCTTAGAGTAGAAGCTACGGCATTCTACTCTGTCTCTTACTATTTCAAAAGCCTTTGTGCTGCAAATAAAAAAAAATGACAGCACCAAAACATCTCGTACATCTAAAAGTGAACTCTCCCAAAGTTATCTTTTTGATGAGGGTGGAAGTATTCACTCTTGGCTTTCCAGGAGAAAGCTGCTAAATCTGGAGGCTGACAAATTGGTCCCTAAGGCTCTCCATGGAAGAGATTTCAGTCGAGCCTTTTCTCTACAAAATGTCCAGTCTTTTGCTTTCCTCCTCCTCTTATCTTTACCTCTCCACCCCCAGGCCAGTTAGTGTTTTCCACTAACTGGCCTCATGTCCCAGCAAAACACATTTAGTGCCTGTTCCCTGCCTCAGTTTACCGTGGCTTTAATCACACAACCCCATTTTGGATTTAATTCTTTAATTGGTGGATCAGAAACTAATGTGCCTGAGGCTCCATTTACTTTTTTAGAAAATCAAGTCCTGTTGTAGGATGGAAGCCACTGCCTGTAAATAAAGCAAAGGAGCAGGGGTGTTCAATCTTGCTTTCAACTTGTAAAATTGGGACAGAAGAAAATCTCAAAAAGAAAATATCCACAGTAATCGATTGATTGATTGATGTTGTAACCGAGAAATTAGGATTTACAGGCTGATTTTAATACTGAATCATTATATATATGTTCTTTTTGCTTTGGGGATTTTGGGACAGACAAAGGGAAGCACCGGCAAGCCCTGAACTATAATTAAGCTGTTTGGGACATCTGGAAGGGTTGTAAAAAGCCCTTATATTTTATCTGGTGCCCAAGTGGCTGTGAGAACTATAACTTCTATGAGGCCTCAGCTCTAAGGGAAGCAGTCATTAACTAGCCTCCGTCCCATACCTGTGTAAGTTAGACCCGCTGGGCTCTGCCATAGAAAAATAAGTAGCTCTGCCTTCTCCTGTTAACCTATGCTAACAATGTTTTCTTTTCAGCCCTGCCATTTGGCTCTGCCAGGCTCTGCCATTGAGGGATAGATACAGTCTTTCAATTTATGTTAACAATGTTTTCTTTTCACCTTTGAACTCACAATTAACACTTTTTTCTTACCGCTTTGAATTTACTATCTGAAATGACCTCATCTTTCCTTGCTAGAAACCTTAAAAATCTCAAATCCCCTTTGTTCCGGGAGACAGATTTGGGCCCTTAGGCCATGTGCTCTTCTACTCGTGTGGTAATAAACTCTTTCTTCCTTGAAACCCCGGAGTCTCAGGAATTGGTTATTGAGTGTGTCAGGCAGAAGAATCCACAGCCTCTGTCCGGTGACAATGTCAGTTCAGTCAATATGTACTTTCTATAAAGGCTGCTGTTACTAAACTTCTCGTTTGGGTTTCAGAGTCATTCATGTTATTCATTGAGTGTTTTCATTTCCTCTTCCTTTTGCATTAAAGAGGTAAACTAAAATGAATGGTCTTTGAACAACAACAAAAATTTCTTAACATCTTATTCAGCCATTTAAAATTATTCTACTTTGAATCTAAAATGTTCTTCTGTAGCCAAAATCCCATTCTGAATAAATAGGCTGGACTGTCCTCCTGTGAAACTTCAGGAAGCTCCCTCCGCTTTTCTATCCTTTATAGAACAATGGAGACATCTTTGAGGGGAAACCCTCAAAGAAAGCCTTTAACTGATTTTCACGAAAGTTTAAGGTCTCACGGGCAGTTAGCTGTGGTTCTTTTTTTACTTTTTATTTTTTTATTTTGTAAGTATATATAATCTTTTATTTTGAGGCCTAAAATATTTCTTTTTGCTTTAACAATATGCCATTTCATTTATTTTTTATGCTTACCATATGATCATGTTTTTAACACAAATTAAGCTATCTATGAGCTTTATTTTCTTTAAAATGTTTTCTTTTTTTTAATTGTGAAAAAATGTATACAAAAAAGCAATAAACTTCAAAGCACACTATAACAATTAGTTATAGAACAGATGTCAGAATTTGGTATGGATTACAGCATCACAATTTTAGGTTTTTCATTCTAGTTTCTCCAAAACACTGGAGACTAAAAGAAATATCAGTATAATGATTCAGCAGTCATACTCATTTGTTACGTTCTATCTTCTCTATTATAATTCTACCTTCTCCTTTGAGCTTCCTCCCTATGTCTTGGGGTATGGGGTTATGTCCATTCTAAATTTTTCTGTGTGTGTGTGTGTGTGTGTTTTTACAATCAGTGGTTCACAATATCACATGTAGCTATGCATTTATCATCATAATCATTTTTTTTCTTTTTTGTGAAAAATAAAATATACAAAAAAGCAATAAATTTCAAAGCACATTGCAACAATTAGTCGTTGAACAAATTCCAGAGTTTTTATGTGTTACAATTCCACAATTTAGGTTCTTACTTCTAGCAGCTCTAAGATACTGGAGACTAAAAGAAGTATCAATACAATGATTCAGCAATCATACTCATTTGTTAAACCCTACCTTTTCTATAACACTCCACCATCACCTCTGATCTTTCTCCCACTCTTTAGGGGTATTTGGACTATGCCCATTCTATCTTTTTCATGTTGCAAGGGCTGCTGATAATATAGGATAGGGGAATGGAACTAGCTGACGTTCTGGAAGGGCTGGCCCCTCTGCATTTCAGGACTTATTTAGTCCAGGGACCATTCTGGAGGTTGTAGGTTTCTGGAAAGTTACCCTAGTGCATGGAACATTTGTAGAATCTTATATAATGCACCAAGTATTTTCTTAGGATGGGCAGGAATGGTTTTGGTTGGGATTTGGCAATCTATGATAGGTAGCAATGTCTAACTGAAGCTTGCGTAAGAGTGACCTCCAAAAAGCCTCTCAAGTCTATTTGAACTCTCAGTTTTTTTTTTAACTTTTTTTATTGTATAGTATAACATATATACAAAGCAAAGAAATAAAAAAAGCAATAGTTTTAAGAGTACTCTTCAAAAAGTGGTTATAGGGTAGATCCCAGAGTTTATCATGGGCTACCATACAATCCTCTCATACTTTTCCTTCTAGCTGCTCCAGAATATAGGAGGCTCGAGGGCTTAAATGCTTTTTCATCATCACAATCCACTTTTTTTCCTTCTTTTTTTTTTTTAAACTTTTTATTAATTAAAAAACTTAACAAAAGAACATTAATATATCATTCCATTCTAC
>PVIY010050496.1:0-16179 GCA_004026745.1 Myrmecophaga tridactyla
TGTGCTTATATCTACAAAAAAAACACACACACACACACACAGGAAGAGTAAAGCAGAGACTAATAATGATGGTTAACCACATTGGGAAGGAAAGTGGGGGAAGGCATGGGAGGGGAATGGCATTTCTTTGAGTATACCTTTTTACGTGGCTTTGACTTTTGTACCCTGTTAATGATTTAATGTTCAAAAAGTAAAATAGAAGTCATCCGTCCAGGGCTGATACATGCCCACGATATCAGGGATCCAAGCCCCTTCCTTAATTTCATACAGCCATGCATGGCTTTCATTTCTAAGGAAACCTCATGGTCCAGGATGGCTGCTGAACCTCCAGTCATATATCCAAATCCCAGTCAGCAAAAAAGGAGGAAGGAAAAAGGGCAGGTTTCCTTCTTTAAGAGACCTCACCTGAAGTTGCACGCATCACCTCTCTTTATATCCCATTGACCAGAGCTTGGTCCTACAACCATCCCTAGCAATAAAGTAAGTGGGAAGATATAATCTTTATACTGGGCAGCCGTTTTCCCAGCTAAAAATTGGAGGTTCTGATATCAGGGCAGAAGAGAAAAATGAATATTCTCAGCCACAAATGGGATCAAGGGGAGGGGGCACTCAATATAGGAAAGCGACTAAGGGAAATGTGAAGACAACTGAACTGCAGGCTGAGAATGAGTTCAGATGAAGCAGGGTGAATAAAGGGCTCTAGGAGGATATATTTGGCCAGGTAAGGAAACATACTGGCAGGTCATCAGAGGGTGAGGGAAGAATTAGCAATCGCTAAAGGGGAATTAAACAAATGAATTAAGAAACAAGGTAATTAATTTCAGGTCAAACAAAAAGCTGAGTGGAAAGGAAATGTAATCATAGAGCCATAGTTGTTTAGTCATAAAATGTAAACAACACACATTGAATTAACAGAAAATTGATACAATTCTATTAAAAGAATCAGAGTAGGAAGGTGTGCAAGAGGAGAAATTAGATGAAATTAAAGGTAGCGATATGATCACCTACCATAATAAAAAGCAAAATGGATAATGTCTAATATTAGAAGATTAAGATTTAACAATATAAGCATATCATTTAGAAATCTGGTGGTACATACCAGAGGAAATAGCTAGAAATGTTAGAGGAAAGTACTTGCCTCTGAGGAGTGGGCCTGGGAAGTGGGGACAGGTGGGTCATGAAACTGATATTTTTCGTTAAAAGCCTTTGAGTACTGTTTTCTTTTTAATTACTTACATGCATTATTTCAATTTTAAAGACTTTTTTTAAACGATAAATGAAAAATATAGAAACAGAAGACTTGATAGTAGCAGTAAAAGCTGCCCTTAAAATCCACCTCCTTTGTGGTACAAGCAGCCTCTGTACATGTTCTGAGCAAGCCTGAGCCCCCACCCCTGAGGCTCCCCGCCCTGGCAGAAGCATTCAGGGAGCCCTGAACCTCTCCTGCTGGGTGAAGCCCATGTCCAGTCCAACTGCTTTTGCAGATGCAAGGGAAAGTCTCAGGGGGAAAAGTGACATTGCAATGAGAGATCAAGAAAGGCTAAGGTGACATCTTCACAGCAGACTAATCCCACTCTTCACTAATTACAGAAAACTGGGATAAATTACTGTGCAGCTTCTTTATCTGCACCAGCAGATTCTCCAGGCAATTTAACATTGTGCAAACAAATCCTGTTCTTAAGCCAATCAAACCTAACTTTTCTACAATTCTGGGGGATTAGATCAGCTACCCAAATCTCCTAAGCGTTTCCTCTGCTCCTCATATGGGATTAATTTACTTTGAATTTTTGGAAGACATTCTGGCATGCTGAAATTCAGAAAGTTGCTGGCAAGCAATGCTTACCCCTGCAAGATAAAAAATTGATGTACGAAAGATGGAATGAGATGAATGAAAGACGGTTTGGGGGGTTGAGCTGTGGTGGAATAAACTCACTAAGGGCAGATATCTTTTTGGAGGCCAAATTCATAATATAGTCCCATTTACAGGTTTTTGGAGGACATGAATTTGGGGGGATATTACTCAACCCAGTACTGTCCACATTTTGTCTGATTTCAACAAAGGCTGCACAAAAGAGAATTTTACTGGCAATCATTTGAACAAATCCTGAAGTGTGGGAGTTGTTTTCCCCCCACTATTCCCTTCCCTCTATTCGCCACAGATTGGTGGCATTTGACAGTCCCGGGAGCTGCAGTTTTAAGGGTTATGCTTGTAAGCACTTGGGTTCATCTGGAGTCAGCTTCATCAAATTGTCCGCACGGAGCAGGATGAGGCTGAGAAACCAGAAACTCCAACCCCTAGCAGCAGGCGGGGTTCATCCACCCCACTGTGGCAACACTGAACAGCCTGTGGGCAGAAATCAACATTGGGGTACTACTCCAGGGTCCCAGTGAGGCAGGTTAGATGAAGGAAAAACATCTTTCAAACCCTGAGGCACCTTCGGACTTGGTGCAGGGGTTGGGCATGGGAAGAAAACAATTAAGTCCTGAAACCTGAAGGAGTTGAGCGAAACAGGATATGTTGGGCTACAGGGCATGGGCCAATCACAATAATCCTTTTGCAATCTGTAATTGTATTAAGCCCCTTCCCTTATCTGAGGGTGCAAAATAGGCCTTTACAGACATAGATAAGGCTACTGGGGGGTTGCTGGCCTTCGCAGTAGGGAAAGCTAACCAAAGAGCTACAATACATAGCTTAGAAAAGTTCAGTGCATTCTTCGGGGTCCCCACACATGTGGACAGTGATAAGGGACCCCCTTTACTGGACAGCTAACCCAAGCCTGGGCTACTGAACATGATGTCATGTATATTTCATTTGCCTTACAACCCAACAACAGCGGGGTTAATTGAAAGGATGAATGGGCTTTTAAAGGAGCAGCTAAAATACAACAAGCAATCTCTGCAGTAGTGGACATGCCAGTTGTATCCAGCCCCCAGCAACTTCAGTTCATGGCCTTGAATAGCCTTTCCCACCCCTGATGAACTGGTAATGGTGGGGCCCCTGCAGGCACTGTGAATTCAGATAAAAGGACCAGCAAAGACACTCCCTTTATCCAGGGTATGGACACATGAGTAAAAAAATATGGATAAAAAAAATAATAAGTAATAGGGGGAAATAAGGGGTAAAATAAATGGGTAGATTGCAATTGGTAGTGGCCTATGACAGGGAGGGGTAAGGGGTAAGGGATGAACGCCTTTTTCTCTTTTTATTTCTTTCTCTGGAGTGATGCAAATGTTCTAAAAATGATCATGGTGATGAATACACAACTGTATGATGATATTATGAGCCACTGATTGTATACTTGGGTGGACTGTATGGTGCATGATGAAATCACAATAAAAATGTCTTTTAAAAAGGACTAGCAACAACAACAACAAAAGGGACCAGAAAACCTACAGTCACAATGAGGTCATGAAAATAACTTGCAGTTGCCTGTGCCACAAGCATTAGAAATTGGGGAAAATAAGGTTGATTGGCCATGGTTCTGGCTGATGCAGCCATGCTGGTTGGGAATCTTAAGCCCACTGGGTATCAGGGTCACCCAAAATTTAAGTATTAGACCACAGTTTATACACAAAATGCCAAAAGTTGTATATGTAACCAACCCAGGGCCCTCCATACCCCAAGGCACATATGTATGACTCTTTGGACATTATGCCCAGGCTAACTGTGGATTTGACTCCAGAAAGCTCCCTGCAATTGCAGGGGAGAAAAGTATGGTATCTGTATACGAATAGAAATTTAGTTTATACTCTTTTTGCCTTTAGTATCTGTGCTAGTTTGAAACTGACACATGCACCCCCAAAACCCATGTTCTTTTTCTAATTTAATTTTGTAGGGGTCTTTGATTGAATTGTTTCCTTGGAGATGTGATACACCCAATTGTAGATGTGCCCTTTTGGTTAGATTACTTTCAAAGAGATGTGACACACCCAATTGTGGGTCTGACTTTTTGATTAGATGGAGATGTGACTGCCCATTCAAGGTGGGTCTTGATTAGTTTATTGGAGTTCTTTAAAAGGGTAAACATTTTAGAGGAAGCTCAGATGCAGACATGTGAAGATACTTGGACCGCTGATGGAGCAGATGCCTAGACACAGATGTTTGGAGATGCAAACCCAGCAGACATCACCATGACATGCTAAGCAAGCCAGAACCCAGAGTTTTGCCCCCAGAGAAGCTAAGTTAAGGCCCAGAGATGCCTAGAGAGGAAGCCACTGGAATCAGAAGCACAAAGCAACTAAACCAGGAACAAAGACCAGCAGATGCCAGCCATGTGTCTTCCCATGTGACAGACATTGGCCTTTCTTTGGAGTCAAGGTATATTTTTCTAGATGCCTTAGTTTGGACATTTCTATGGCCTTAGAACTATTAACTTAAAATTTAATAAGTCCCCTTTATAAAACCATTCCATTTCTGTTATACGCATTCCGGCAGCAATCATAGCCAATACCTTTTTGCAATAGGCTTCTGTGGCAACCTACATGCATGATAGATCTCAATGCTGAGCGTGCACTGACTGCCACTATTGGGTGCCACTGGCCTGCCTGGGATTGTGAATTGGGCTGCGTAGAAGACCTTGCTGGCCTGGCAGATTTCGGCACATTGGAAAAATCTGGAAGAGAATCTTCTCATTTAAGACTAAAATCACAGGTTTTATCAATTATTAGTAAAATAGTTTAATTCCCTTCCTTGGCCATGATGGCTTCACTTGATAGGTTGGTTATCTCTGTGTGAGGGACTCCTAATGTTCTGTTGTCTCTTATACTGTTTTGCTTGATTTTTGTTTTTATTTGTTTTTTTAGTGAATGGCCAGGAATCTTATACTGTAATGAATGCAATGTCTGTCCCATGGTCAATGTCGCCTGCTGTGTGTGTGTGGATTGTAAGGACCCAGGGCTTGGGCCCCACCTCCTCCTTGTTGAGAGCAAGTCATTTAGCCTCCTGCATGACCGGGACAGATGTTAAAATGCCAAGGAATATAAAATTCCCCTCCCCAAATCAAATCTATGGGACTCTGAACCTCCTCTCACCTCCCCCAACCCCAAGGACACTGCTCTCTCTTAGTTTTGGGTAAAGTGCTGACTTCCATTTCCCAACCAGCTGCCACTAAGAAGAGTTATTCACCTATCCATAAGTCCCTAATTAAAACTCATGCCTAATCTTCTGTTTGGCTTGTTCTTTGGTTTTGGAGTTGTGCTGGGCTGGAACAATAACCTACCACAATAGTTTGCTTACAACCTTTAATTTGCATGTTTACTAAGCAATCACAAGAATGTGTAAACATCCAGTCACAATAGTCCACTTGCAACCTTAATTTGAATGCTTATTAACCAATCACAATGTACCAACCGCCCCAACCCCACCTTCCTTTGTTTAAATTTGATAAAAACCCATGTGCCAAATAAGCTGCATGCATCTCTCGCTTGAGCATGCCTACTCTCGCCCCCAAGCATGTACTCTTTTTCTTCAATAAACTTTTCTCACTGTTCCAACCCAGCACAGACCTAAGACAAAAGAGCAATATCAGGAGCTTTAACTGGGGACTTACTAACAGGAGAAGATCCTTCCCAATGGCGGCTGGTTGGGAAATGGAAGTCAGCTCTCTTGCATATGGAAGTCAGGGCTCTGAATTGATCAGAGGGGGAGGCAGGGTTTTATAGTGGGCATAGACATACTAGGCAGAGCCAAGAGAGTGCACGCACATGTTGTTAACAAAGTTAACTATTTTCCTAGATAACAGTAATATTTTAAGTTTTCCTGAAACATATAGGATGTAGATTCAGCATTGATACATTATAGGGAAAACAGGCTAGATCATTCAAAGAAGTTTCAGGAGGTTATTTAAGTGGCTCGATCATTTCCCTCCCTCTGGAGAAGCAGTTTTCCTTGTGGCCTGTGCTCTGGTCATGCAGGCTGCTACATGCTTAAGGTATGGCACAGTGTGTCTGATATGCTAAGTTTGTGTATAAAGGTTGGGAATAAGACATAAGGCTGTACTTGCTTATATATGTACAAGTAGTCCAGTTAGGAAAATAGGAAAGCCTTCTGGATATTTCAAACAGAAATAATTTAATACAGGGAATTGGTTCCCAAGGTGTTAGAAGGGCTAGAGGAGCAGGTGAGAGAAGAGGGACAGGAATTGCAGAAAGGAAAAAGGGGCAAAACCAGATAGCAGGTGTTGCCAATTCCCCCAAGTTGAGACAGATAAGCCATAATGAGGTATGGGCGAACCTGTCACAGCTCTGTGAAGGAGATGCTACCTCCACCAGGACTAGAATAGCCCACAGGTACTGCTCCTATCTACTGTTCTACTGACTCTCTCTTGCAACCATAGCAACTACCAGCTCTATCATCAGAGCTCTACTGTCCTGTCTTCTGATCTCCTGTTGGCAGAACCTAAGGGGAAGTCAGCTGAGCAAGGGAACCTGGGAAAAATGTTTTGTGTACTCTCCCGCAGAGGTAGAGAAGAGAAGATAGAAAAGTTGTGTGTAAGGCTGAGAAATACATAAATGATTGTTACAGTGGATACCTTTTTATGGAAAAGTTAAAAGTTTACAGGAAAATCATGCAAAATATGCATGTTGTTTTATACCCTACCCCCATACATACATTTATCTTAACAGCATGTATTACATGGTGCTTTTGTTAAAATTGATGAAATATTATAGTTATACTTGTAATTGTAGTCCATAGTTTATATTAGATTTCACTGATTGTGTTATACAGATCTATGGCTTTTTTAAAAATGTTTATTCTGGCAATATATACAACAGGAAATTTCCCATTTAACCACTTTCAAGTATGTACTTTGGTGGTGTTGGTTACATTCACAGTGTTAGGCTGCCATCAAAACCATCAATGACCAAAACATTTTCATCACCAAAACCAAAACTCTGTACCAATTAAGGATTAACTTCCTATTACCTACCTTCACCCCAAACCCTGGCAAACTGTATTCTTGTCTCTAACTTGATGAATTTGCCTATTCTAATTATTTCACTTCAGTGAGGTCATAACAATATTCTTTTGTGTCTGGCTTATTTCACTCAACTTGATGTCTTCAAGGTTCACTCACATTGTATGTAGCAGAACTTCATTCCATTTTATGGCTGAACAATATTCCGTTGTATGTATATACCACATTTTTTTTATATATGCAGCCCTGGATGAACACTTGGGTTGCTTCCATTGCTTGGCATAATGCCACTATGAACACTGATTTGTAAATATCTGTTGAGTTCCCGATTTCAGTTCTTTTGTGTGTACCTAGAGTGGGATTGCTGGGTCATATGGTAATTCTATTCTTAACTTTCTGAGGAACAGCCAAACTCTTTACCACACTGGATGCAGCATTTTACATTCCCACCAACAATGAACAGGTTTTCTTATTTCTCCACCTGCATCCTCTCCAGCACTTATTATTTCCCATTTTTGATATATAGTTGCCATTTTAGTAGGTGTGAAATAATATCTCATTGCAGTTTCAGTTTGTATTTCTCTAATGGATAGTAACATTGAACGTCTTTTCATATTGCCCATTTATATATCTTCTTTGAAGAAATGTCTATTATAATCTATTGCCCATTTTTAAATTAAATTGTCTTTCATTGTTGAGTTGTAGGATTTCTTTCTATATTCTGGTTACTAAACCTTTACCACATATGTGGTATAAAAATATCTTCTCCCATTCTATGGATTGTCATTTTACTTTCATGATAAAGTCTTTAGATGTACCAGGTTTACTTTTTTCTTTTTGGTGGTGGGGGTGCATGGTCTGGAAATTGAACCTGGGTCTCCCACATGGAAGGTGGGCATTCTAACCACTGAACTGTCCGTGTACCCCAAGTTTACATTTTGATGAAGTCCCATTTATCTTTTTTTTTTTTTTTTTAGTGCTTGTGCTTTTGCTGTAAAGTCTAAGAAACCATTGCCTAACACAAGGTCCTGAAGATATTTCTCTGTTTTCCTCTTTGAGTTTTATGGGTTTGGCTCTTAAATTTAGGTCTTTGATATATTTTCAGTTAATTTATATATTAGGTGTGTAGTAGGAATCTACTTTCATTCTTTTGCATATGGATATCCAATTTTGGCAGTCCCATTTGATAAAGAAACTGTTCTTTCTCTGTTGAAGAGACTTAACACTCCTGTAAAAATCAATTGGCCATAGATGTGAGGGTTTATGAACTCTAAATTTAATTCCGTTGGTTTATATGTCTATCCTTTGCCAGTAGCATGGTGATTTGATTACTGTAGCCTTGTAATAAGTCTTAAAATGGGAAATGTGAGTCCTCCAAATTTCATTCTTCTTTTTCAAGATGGTTTTAGCTATTCAGGGCCACTCACACTTCCATATTAGTTTTTTATTTTTGTTTCATATTAATTTTTTATTTTATAATTTTGTATTATAGAGACTGTTTACATAAAAATCTTGAAAGAAATATATTAACACTTTGCATTAGGTACCTTTGCTACAGTTAATCAAAGAATATTATTATAATTGTACTATTAACAATAGTCTACAGTTTACGTTAGGGTTCACTGCTCCTGTTGTATAGTTCTATATGTTTTTTAAAAGTTTCTATTCTAGTAACATCTAGAAAACCTAAAATTGGCCCTTTTAACAACATTCAAATGCATAATTCAGTGGTTTTAATTACATTCCTAATGTTGTATTACCGTCACCACCACGCGTTACCCAAACTTTTCCATCAACTCAAATAGAAATTATACAATTTAAGCACTAACTCCCCTTTCTCCACCTGTACCCTGACTCCTGGTAGCCTGTATTCTAGGTGCTGCAACAACTAATTTGCTTAACCTAATTATTTCATATCAGTGAGACCATAAATTATTTCTTCTTTTGAGTCTGGCTTATTTCTTTCAACACGATGTCTTCAAAGTTCATCAGTGTTGTCTCACTTCCATGTAAATTTGATGATTGGTTTTTCCACTTCTGCAAAGAAGGCTGCTGAAATTTTGTTTGGGATTGTGTTGGATCTGTAAATTGTTTTGGGTAGAGCTAACATCTTAACAACATATAGTCTTCCAAGAAATAAATTGTATTTTTTTAGCAATTAAAATAATCAAATACCTAGGAATAAATTTAGCCAAGGATGTAAAGGACTTGTATCCAGAAAAGTACAAAACATTGCTGAAAGAAATCAGAGAAGACCTAAATAAATGGAAGGAAATTCTGTGTTCATGGATTGGTGCAGCCAGAAAGACAAACTGCTATTCAGCAATGGCCCAGTTGACAAAAGATATTAAAAACCAGGGCTACCTGAGATTGTTGCAGTCCATATTGAGAAATTAGCCTTGAGTGGGGCTAAATTGCAGTGTCCAGATTCTCTGATTCTCTATACCTCCCCCACACCTAAGAATTAAGTTAGAGTATTGATCTGAAAACTGTAAGATCTTAGCCATTGGAATGAGGATGAGTGAATGGATTTGCTCATTCATTTAACAGATATTTATTGACTGTCTACTCTGTGTCAGGTATTATTCTAAGCACAGTGAACAAAACAGGCAAAGATCCCTGCCCTCAAGGAGCTTAAATTGTAGGAGAAAGATAAATAATAAATATAGCATGTAAATCATGCAGTATGTTAGAAGGTGCTGAGTACTGAAGAGGGAAAAAGAGAACAGGGCAAGAAGTTTGGGGAAAGTGAGAATGTGGTGGCTGTTTTAAATAGGGAGGTCAGGGCAGGCCTCATTGAAAGGTGAGATTTAAGAAGCAAGGGAGTGAACCAATGGATGTTAAAGGGAAGAACAAGAGCAAGCTTAGTATATTCAAGCAACAGCAAAAAGTCAGTGTAACTGGGGCAGAGTATTTATGGGGAGAATTGTAAGAAAAGGAGTGAGAGGCAATGGGAGACCACGTCGTGTATGGCTTATGAACATTTGCTTTTACATTAAGAGAAATGAGGAGTCGTTGCAGGATTTTAAACAGAGGTGTGACATAGTGTATTTATATCTGGAAAAGCTCACTCTATCTGCTAGGTTGAGGATAGATGATAAGGGAGCCAGTAAAAACAGGGTAAATTATTAGGAGGTCTCGGCAGCAATCCAGATGAGAAAATACAGGGAGGTTTGGGCTAGAGTGGTAGTACTGGAGGTGTGGAGAAGTGGCCAGATTTTGGACATATTTTGAAGTTAGAACCCCCATTATTTCCTAGGGATTGAATGTGGGGTTAAGAGGCGGCAGCTTTGCTAAAAAGCCCAAACCTTGGGTCTTTCCAAAGTATCTCCTACTGAGCCCCCTCTGCTGGACAAATGTGAAATTGCCTTCTCTTTAAAAGATTCCTGGATATACATGAATGCAGCAAAGGTGCAGGGCTGTCATTCCAAGGCAAATTAAAGGAGAAAGGTTCCCATTGGACAACCCCATTATGTATCATGCATACCCTGAGGCTAAGGCCTTCAGCTGTAGTGGATGAGTGGAGTGGTGCTTAATTGGGTAGATAAACAGAGCTCCAGGGTATGCCCAGCTCTGAATCTTTACCAGGCCTGGGAATTAGTAAAGAAAGATAAGATTCCTGGTTTGCAACTTTTAGTAGAAACCTCCCCAAATGAAACACTCAGGGTGCCAAGGTTTCATGGGAATTGTAGCACCAGGAAAACACAAAATGCTGGCAACAGAAGTCTGAGATTTTTTAACCCATTGTTGTCGGGAGACTCAGTCCCAAATCCAGAAGATACCAACTATAATAGGAAGTGCATCGCTCAAACTGCACAGCTCCCTACAAGAGACCCTGTCCTTTGCTCTCCTTTAGAGTAGTCCTGAAGGATGCTTGTTATTCAAAGGAGGTCCTCCTAGCAGATAGACCCTCGGGCAGCTTTGCTGAGGAAAGAAGTAACACAATCATGCCCATGAGATGTGTTGGCTCTATCATTTACCTGTATAGTCCTATCCAGCAAGGCACAGCTTAGCCCCCGGACCAATGGCCCAGCATGGTGCTTTCCTAGAGGCTTCCCACTAAGCACGTTTTTTTTTTTTTCAAATGTATTTATTAATTAAAAAAAATTAAGAACAAACAAACAAAAATATTAACATGTAATTCCGCTCTACATATATATTCAGTAATTCTCAATATCATCATATAGTTGCATATTCATCATTTCTTAGAACATTTGTATCAATTCAGAAAAAGAAATAAAAAGACAACAGAAAAAGAAATAAAACGATAACAGAAAAAAAAGATTATGCATATCATACTCCTTACCCCTCACTTTCATTGATCACTAGCATTTCAAACTAAATTTATTTCAACATTTGTTCCCCCTATTACTTATTTTTATTCCATATGTTCTACTCCTCTCTTGATGTGGTAGATAAAAGGAGCATCAGACACAAGGTTTTCACAATCACACAGTCACATTGTGAAAGCTATATAATTATTCAATCATCATCAAGAAACATGGCTACTGGAACACAGCTCTACATTTTCAGGCAGTTCCCTCCAGCCTCTCCATTACATCTTGAATAACAAGGTGATATCTATTTAATGTGTAAGAGTAACCTCCAGGATAACCTCTTGACTCTGTTTGGAATCTCTCAGCCATTGACACTTTGTCTCATTTCACTCTTCCCCCTTTTGGTCGATAAGCACTTTTCTTAATGACAGCTATTGTAATTGTCCTTTGTTTTTCTTTCTCACTATTGTGTAAAGACTATGAGGGTGATGATTAATGATAGGTACTGCTAATCAGAATTTAAGTTATGAAATTATTAAGTTCAGTAATACATAGGGAAAATCACTTACCCTATAAGTGATGTCATGTGTGAGCGTGGATGTTTAGGAATATTTTGCTAGGAAAAATACAATGAATTGACATAGTCAGATAAATATGCCTTGGTTGGCAAAATGTTAGGAGATGTAAAACTGATAAAAAGTAGATTGTACCATTTGACATTTTTTAATCATAAGAGAGGGAGGGAGGAATTGAGCTAGAATTTAGAGGTTTGTGCACAGACAAGACTGAGTTTCTCAGACTGACAGAAGGTCTAAGTTGTGGACAAATGGAATGCAATGAACCGAGGTGTTCACAAAGGTCTTGGCAACTAAATAAATGAACCAGGTGTCCATAAATCTGTTCTGACCACTTGTCCAATCTGAGACCTTTGCTGCATAGAAGGAAGCCCAAGGGAGCACGGGTGGGGGCATATATGGCGGTTTTATTTTTTATATAGTCCATAGATGATGGGATGATGTAGAGTCACACCTGGGTAAGACCGAGCTTGAACTAGAAGACTAGAGGTCATCAGGAGGTTATGTATCTGGAGAGTAGCTGCCTTATGATGTTTCCTCTGGATACACTAGCTGGACATGACTTTGGATGATTTTTCCTTTGGGAAGGAGATGAGTTGGGCTGTACTGGGAGACGGATGTGTATGTGTACGTGTGTGTGCTGGACAAACGTGGCCTGGAATATAATGTCGACCTTGTGGGGTGTCTGTTTGGCTATGAGTCTTCACTTTCCCTTCTCTAGATATTGTTCCCTAATCCTTGGAATGGACTCCTATAGTCATGCTTGAAAGATTACCTTTTTAATGTCTAAATGCATGGTTTTCAATATTTTGATTACTTAATTACATTGTTGTCAGAGAATGTGATCGGGGTGATATTGATTCTTTAGTATTTATTGAAGCTTGTATTGCGGCTTATAAATGGCCAATTTTTATAGATGTTTCTTGTGTGCTTGAAAAGAAAGTGCTCCCTAATTGCTGGATGGTTCTATATAAGTACAATAGGTCAAAATATTTATTGTGTTGGTCGACTCTTCTATATCCTCGTCAACTTTTGGTTTGCTTGATCTGTTGGTTATTGACAGAAATGTGTTAAATCTCCCACCACAATGGTAACTTTCTAAATTTCTCCTTATAATTCTGTCAATTTTCAGCTTATGTGCATGTTACTACATGCATAAAGTTTAGAGTTATTCAATTCTTTTCAAGAACTGAACCTTTTCTTGATATGTATATATGACCCTCTTTTCTTTGTAATGCTTTTTGCCTTGTAAGATTTTGTGCCTGATATTAATGTAGGCATACCAAGTTTCTTTTAGTTAATATTTTCCTGGTGTATCTTTTACATTCAATCTTTCAGTATCCTTATGATTAAAATGTCTCTCACAAACAGCATATAGCTGAAACTATTTCAACCGTCTGTGCTCTTATCTAAGGCCAGTTCTTCTTGCCTAATTAAGAGCAGTGCTTCAGATATCCTTTCTCCCTTCTATATCATTAATTCTTCCATCTTTGTTGGTTCAGTCCCATTAGCATAAAATCATGTTATTATTATTATTTTTTGTCTTAAGGAAAAATTCGACAACCAAATCAATAGGCCAAGCCCTCGATCTTGGGATTTGCCCCTAGGAAACTTATCCCTGCAAAGGCTAAGCTAAGCCTACTTAAAATTAAGCCTAAGAGTCACCCCCAGAGAACCTCTTCTGTTGCTCAGATGTGGCCTCTCTCTCTCTCTCAGCCAACATGGAAAGTGAACTCACTGTCGTCCCCTCTATGTGGGACATGACTCCCGGGGGTATACACCTCCCTGGCAATGTGGGACAGAAATCCTAGGATGAGCTGGGACTTGGCATCAAGGAACTGAGAAAATCTTCTTGACCAAAAGGGAGAAGAGAGAAATGAGACAAAATAAAGTGTCAATGACTGAGAGATTTCAAATAGAGGCGAGAGGTTATCCTGGAGGTTATTCTTACACATTATATAGATATCCCCTTTTTAGTTTATGGTGTATTGGAGTGGCTAGAGGGAAGTTGCCTGAAACTGTAGAGCTGTGTACCAGTAGCCGTGTTTCTTGAAGATGATTATATAATGATATGGCTTTAGCAATGTGACTGTGTGATTGTGAAAACCTTGTGTCTGATGCTCCTTTTATCTATGGTATGGACAGATGAGGAAAAAGTATGGATAAGAAATAAATTAATAATAGAGAGAACAAAGGTTAAAATAAATTGAGTAGTTTGAAATACTAGTGGTCAATGAGAGAGAGGGATAGGGGATATGGCACATATGACTTTTTTCTTTTTCTTTTGCTGGAGAGATGTGAATGTTCAAAATAATGATAATGGTGATGAATACACAACTACATGATGATATTGTGAGCCATTGTTTATAACCATGTCAAGAATGTTTGTGTGTCAAGAATGTATGTTTGTTTGTTGTTTACAATAAAATTATTAAAAGGAAAAAGTCAATGGACTCCATGTTTTCGTTTGTTAAATGCTGCCCGAATGCTATATACCAGGGTTCTAGTTTGCTAGCTGCTGGAATGCCATGTACCAGAAAAAGAATGGCTTTTAAAAAAGGAAACTTAATAAGTTGCTAGTTTACAGTTCTAAGGCTGTGAAATTGTTCATACCAAAGCCAATTAAAGAAAGTCTATAGAAATGTCCGATCTAAGGCATCCAGGGAAAGATACCTTGGTTCAAGAAGGCTGATGACATTCAGGGTTTCTCTCTCAAGTGGAAAGGCATATAGCAAACATGGCAGCATCTTCTTTCTCTCCAAGCCTCTTGTTTCATGAAGCTCCCCAGGAGGTGTTTTCCTCCTTCATCTCCAAAGGTCACTGGTAGGTGGGCTCTCTGCTTCACGGTACTGCGGTGTTCTGAAGCTTTTTTGTGGCTGCCGTCATTCTCCAGTTTTCTCCAAAGTGCTTCCTCTTTTAAAGAATTCCAGTAAAACTAATCAAGACTCACTTGGGATGGGTGGAGACACTTCTCCACCTAATCAAGTTTAATACCCACACTTGATTGGGTCACATCTCCATGGAGATAATCAAATTAAACCTCTTTTGTTGCTCAGATGTGGCCTCACTCTCCAGCCAACACAACAAGCAACACAACAACTCACCACCCTCCCCCTGGCTTAGTGGGACATGTCTCCCAGGGATGTGGACCTTCCTGGCAACATGGGACAGAAATCCTAGAATGAGCTGAGACTCAGCATCAAGGGATTGAGAAAAGCTTCTCGGCCAAAAGGGCGACGAGCGAAATGAGACAAAATAAAGTGTCAATGGCTGAGAGATTCCAGAGTCGAGAGGTTATCCTGGAGGTTATTCTTATGCATTAAATACATATCACCTTGTTAGTCAAGATGTAGTGGAGAGGCTGGAGGGAACTGCCTGAAAATGTAGAGCTGTGTTCCAGTAGCCATGTTTCTTGAAGATGATTGTATAATGATACAGCTTTCACAATGTGACTGTGTGATTGTGAAAACCTTGTGTCTGATGCTCCTTTTATCTAACTTAACAACAGATGAGTAAAACATATAGAATAAAAATAAATAATAGAGGGAACAAATGTTAAAATAAATTTAGATTGAAATGCTAGTGATCAATGAAAGGGAGGGGTAAGGGGTATGGTATGTATGAATTTTTTCTGCTGTTTTTTTATTTCTTTTTCTGAATTAATGCAAATGTTCTAAGAAATGATCATGATGATGAATATGCAACTATGTGATGATATTGTGAATTACTGATTATATATGTAGAACAGAATGATCATAGGATAAGGGGGAAGAAGCTCTACTCCTGATTTCCTCCCCAAGGCCCTTTGAAGCCAGTCTACCCCCTGTCCCGAGGCCCTGACTCTGTTTTGGCTCAGAAAGTCCTCCCCATAACGTTCCCCAGAACTTTCCCTCTAGGCAAAAGCAGCTTGAGGCGACAAAAAAGAGTGTAAAAAACTACAGAGGCGGACAGTCTGGACAAAGGCCTACTGGCTTCAAGCATCCTGGAGGGAGAGGTCTGTCTCCTGGGAAACAGAGGGGACAAGCAAAGTACTGTAAACGGGGGACTCCAAGGAGGGAACAGGGAACAAGCAAAAACCCAGGACAAGACCGAGTCCCCGAAAACAAACAGGGAAAACCCTGCACACTGCATCTGCCTTGACAGGAGAGCTGAAGTACAAGAAAGTCCCTGACTTATCACCAGAATGCTACAAAACCAAGAAACAGACATCTCAGGGAATAAATCCCAGGGTGATTTTTAAATATTAAAATGTACAGTGTGTAACAAAAGAGTATAGGACAAAGAAACAGGAAATGCTGGCCCATCCAAAGGAAGAAGATAAAAATCCAGAAAACACCAATGAAGAAGTACTATTTCAAAGTAAACAGAAGTACTATTTCAAAGTACTGAAATATATATCCCAACGTGGGT
>PVIY010050497.1:0-16173 GCA_004026745.1 Myrmecophaga tridactyla
TGCAGGCTGTTACAAGCACATATGGGCTGCAAGCACTAACCTCCATACCTAAGCTACCCCCACACCCCCCCACTCATAGTGTCGCACAGCCTCACCCCGCCCTCCCTGAGTTCAGCGCATCTGTTTATGGCACTCCCAGGCTCACGCATGCGCATGGGTCCCCAATCACGTCATTCAGCTCTGGGAATGGCATGTTACAGCAGTCCTAGAACCACGCATGCACATAGCCTTCAGCCTCGATTCCCAGCACTGAGAAAGTTCCAACCTGTACAGCCAGGTCACATCTGCCCCCAATCCACGAAGGCATAACACCAACCTGCTGCCACAGCTCTACGCATGTGCACAAAGGGCCGCATGCCTTAGACCAGCACACACCAGGATTAAGTCCCCAGACCAGTGCACCAGCACAGCTACATCCTCCCTGGCAGCTAGGCGCCCACGTTCACAAGCATCAGTGTAACATTCCCAACCTGCATCCATACCTGCCCTGAAAAAAATCACCGTACTGAGTGTTCCACCCCTGCTCCCTGCTGTACAACCATTCTGCAAACACAAGGCCTTAGACTACTGAAAGCAATCAACTCCCAAAGTAAATCAAACAAGCTATCTTCATGCGAGGAAGACAGAAGATCACTAAGCATATCACAATGCACACAGATATAGCCCTGCCTAATGACCACATTAAAACACTGAGGAGACTCAGACATTGGAGCAACTAATCAAAGATATCCATACAATTATACTTAATAAAATAAGAGGGATAGCAAATGACATAAAGGAGAGCAAGAAGACAATAAAAGAAGAGCACAAAGAGGAATTTAAGAGAATAAATAGAAAAACAGCAGAAATCACAGAGATTAAAGACTCTGTTAACCAAATAAAAAACATACTAGAGGCACACAACACCAGATTTGAAGAGACAGAAGAAAGAATAAGTGATATAGAAGACAGGATAATTGACTTTGGAGACTCAAAACAGCAAATGGCCAAAAAGATGGAAAAAAACCGAATGGGATCTCAGGGAGATGACAGACAAAACAAAACGCACAAACATAAGAATCATTGGTGTCCCAGAAGGAGAAGAGAGGAGTAAAGGGCTAGGAAAAGTAGTTGAGGATATAATGGGGGAAAACTTCCCAACCCTCATAAAGGACATAAATATACAAGTCAAGGAAGCGCAAAGAACTCCAAACAGAATAAATCCAATAGGCCTTCCCAAAGGCACATACAAATCAGTCTGTCAAATATTGAAGAGAAGCAGAAAATCCTGAAAGCGGCAAGAGAAAAACAATCTACCACATACAAGGGAAATCAAATAAGACTGACTTCAGACTCCTCAACTAGCACCCTGGAGGAGAGAAAGCAGTGGTATGATATATTTAAGACCCTGAAAGAGAAAGACTTCCAGTCAAGAATTCTGTATCCAGCCAAATTGTCCTTTAAAACTGAGGGAGAGATTAAAACATTTACAGAGAAAGAGGTCCTGAAAGAATCTGTCAACAGGAGACCATCCCTACAAGAAACACTAAAAGGGGTTCTGCCAGCTGAAAAAGAAGGACAGGAGAGGGAGGTCTGGAGGAGGGCACAGAATGGAAGAGTACCAACTAAGGGAAATTTAAAGAATACAAAGAGAAAGAGTGGAAAGAATATATATATCTGACAAATAAAATAAAAAAGATAAGATGGTGGAATCAAGAAACGCCTTTTGAGTAATAACTTTGCATGTTAACGGAGTACTTACCAATTAGAAGATACAGATTGGCAGAATGGATTAAGAAACATAATCCAGCCATATCCTGCTTACAAGAGATTAATCTAAAACGCAAGGATACAAATAGATTGAAAGCGAAAGGATGGAAAAAGATATTCCACGCAAGTTGTAACCAAAAGAAAGCAGGAGTAGCTATACTAATAGTGGACAAAATAGACTTTAAATGTAAATACATCATAAGAGACAAAGAAGGACACTATATATTAATTAAAGGGTCAACTCACCAAGAAGATATAACTATCATAAATGTTTATGCTCCCAATCAAGGAGCCCCAAAGTACATGAGACAGACGCTGGCAAAACCGAAGGTAGCCATAGATGTTTCAACAGTAATAGTAGGAGACTTTAATACCCCACTCTCCTCTATAGACAGAATAACCAGACAGAAGATCAACAAGGAATCAGAGAAGTTAAGTAACTTGAAAAACGAATTAGACCTATCAGACATATATAGGTCATAGCACCTCAAAGCACAAGGCTATACTTTCTTCTCTAGTGCTCATGGAACATTCTCCAGGATACATCATATACGGGGGCACAAAACAGGTCTTTATAAACTTAAAAACACTGAAATTATTCAAAGCATTTTCTCTGATCACAATGGGATGAAGGTGGATCTCAATAATCACCAAAGAATGAGAACATTCACAAATATATAGAGATTAAATAACACACTCTTAAACAACCACTGGGTCAAAGAAGAAATTGCTAGAGAAATAAGTGGCTATCTGGTGATGAATGAACATGAGAATACAACTTATCAGAACTTACGTGATGCGGCAAAGACTGTGCTGAGAAGGAAATTTATTTTATTATAGGCCTCAAATGCCTATATTAAAAAACCAGAAAGAGCAAAAATCGAGGACTTAGCAAACCCAGAGGAACTTGAGAAAGAACAGCAAACTAACCACAAAGCAAACAGGAGAAGAGAAATAACAAAGATTAAAGCAGAGGTAAATGAATGGGAGAACAAAAGAACAACAGAAAGAATAAAACCAAAAGTTGGTTCTTTGAGAAAAATCAATAAACTTGATAGGTCACTAGCAAGACTGACAAGAAAAAAGAGAGAGGACGCAAATAAACAAAATCAGAAATGAGAAGGGGTGCATTACCACAGACCCTGAAGAAATCATAAGAGGATACTATGAACAACTATACGTCAACAAACTAGACAACTTAGATGAAATGGACAAATTCCTGGAGACACGCAAACAAGCTACCCTGACTCAGGAAGAAATAGAAGATCTCAATAAACCAAACACAAGTAAAGCAATTCAATCAGTCATCAAAAATCTTCCCACAAAGAAAAGCCCAGGGCCAGAGGGCTTCACAGGGGAATTTTATCAAACATTCCAGAAAGAACTAACACCAATCCTGATCAAACTCTTCCAAAAAATTGAGGAAAAAGGAATTCTACCTAACTCATTTTATGAAGCTTATATCATTTTAATACTAAAACTGGGTAAAGATCCTATAAGAAAGGAAAACTACAGGCCAATCTCCCTAATGAACATAGATGCAAAAATTCTCAATAAAATATTAGCAAATTAAATCCAACAATACATTAAAAAAATTATACACCATAACCAAGTTGGGTTTATACCAAGAATACAAGGATGGTTCAATGCAAGAAAATCAATGAATGTAATACAGCACATTAACAAATGGAAAGGGGAAAATCACATGATCATCTTGATTGATGCTGAAAAAGCATTCAACAAAATTCAAAACCCTTTTCTGATAAAAATACTCCAAAAGATAGGAATCAAACGTAACTACCTCAATATGATAAAGGGAATATATGAAAAACCAATAGCCAGCATGTACACAATGGAGAGAGACTGAAAGCCTTCCCCCTAATATCAGGTACAAGACAAGGATACCCACTGTCACCACGATTATTCAACATTGTGCTAGAAGTTCTAGCTAGAGCAATCAGGCAGGACAAAAAAATAAAGGCATCCGAGTTGGAAAGGAAGAAGTACAACTCTCATTATGTGCAGATGATATGATACTATACCTGGAAGATCCTGAGAAATCTACAGTAAGTTATTTGAGGTAATAAACAAATTCAGCAAGATGGCACGATATAAAATTAATGTGCAACAATCAGTAACATTTCTATACACAAACAGTGAGCTAGCTGAGGGGTCAGTTAAGGAAAAAATTCTATTCAAAATAGCAACTAAAAGAATCAAATTCTTAGGAATTAAGTTAATTAACTAGGGATGTCAAAGCTTGTACACAGAAAACTACATAACATTGCTAAAATAAATCAAAGGAGATGTAGATAGGTGGAAAGACATTCCCTGCTCAAGGATAGGAAGGCTAAATATAGTTAAGATGTCAGTTCTCCCCAAATTGATGTACAGATTCAACACAGTACCAATCAAAATTTCAACAACCGACTTTGAAGATTTGGAAAAGCTAACTATCAAACTCATCTGAAAGGGAAAGAAACCCCGAATAGCTAAAAGCATCCTGAAAAAGAAGAACGAAGTGGAAGGCTAACACTCCCTGACTTTAAAACCTATTATAAAGCCATAGTGGTGAAAACAGCATGGTACTGGTACAAAGACAGAAGCACCGACTAATGGAATAGAATCGAGAGTGCACAAATACACCACCAAATCTATGGAGAACTGATTTTTGACAAGACCCCCAAATCCTCTGAACTGGGACAAAATAGACTTTTCAGTAATTGGGCATGGGAGAACCGGTTATCAATAGCCAAGAGAATGAAAGAGGACCCCTATCTTACACCCTACACAAAAATGAACTCAAAGTGGATCAAACACCTAAATATAGGAACTAGCACCATAAAGCTTCTACAAGAAAATGTAGGGAAACATCTTCAAGACCTAGTAATAGGAGATAGCTTCCTAAACTCTACACCCAAAGCACAAGCAACAAAAGAAAAAATAGATAAATGGGAACTCCTCAAACTCAAATGCTTCTGCATCTCAAAAGACTGTGTCAGAAAGGTGAAGAGGCAGCCAACTCAATGGGAGAAAATATTTGGAAATCACAATCAGACAAACGTTTGATTTCCTGTATAAACAAAGAAATCATACAACTCAACAACAAAAGAACAAACAATCCAATTACGAAATGGGCTAAAGATATGAACAGGCATTTTTCTGACAAGCAAATACAGATGGCTCAAAAGCACATGAAGAGATGCTCATTTTCACTGGCTATAAGGGAAATGCAGGTTAAGACTACAATGAGATACCACCTCGCACCTATTAGAATGGTCGCTATTAAACAGTTAGAAAACTATAAACATTGGAGAGGATGTGGAGAAACTGGGACACTTATGCACTGCTGGTGGGAATGTACAATGGTGCAGTCGCTATGGAAGACTGTTTGGCGGTTCCTTAGGAAACTAAATATTGAGCTGGCCTAAGACCCAGCAATAGCTGAAAGCAACAACACAGACATTTGCACATCGATGTTCATAGTAGCATTTTTCACAATCGCCGAAAGATGGAACCAAACCAAATGCCCATCAACAGACGAGTGGATCAACAAAACGTGGTATATACATACAACGCAATATTACACAGCTGTAAGACAAAATGACGTCCTGAAGCACATGACAAGATGGATGAGCCTTGAGGACACAATGCTGAGTGAAATTAGCCAGACACAAAAGGACAGATACTATATGATTCCACTTTTATGACCAGCATAAAGGTATGATCAGAGACTCATAATACAGAATACATAGAGATACATAGAAGCTAGAGATGGGTGAACCGTTAGCTGATGAGGTTGAACTCCAATGTAAGGGAATAGATAGGAGCAAAGGTGATTCTCTAGTGCATCTGGAAGTAATATCACCATATTGAAGATGAACAAGACTGAAAGGGGTTGTAGAGACCTACATGTCCCACTGACTCACACTAGAAATATGAATGAGTTCTTGTAAGAATTACTTCAAAGATATGATTCTTATATAAAGAGTGTTTAAGTCCAGGGCACAGGGGGAAAACTGCTACTGCATGCTATGAGCTATGGCCAAAAGGAAACCATCAGCACTACCACAGCAACAGCAGAGGTAAGTAATGGGGTGAGGGACAAGAGTTAAGAGGAGGTTTAGATCTCCTGTTTGGTGAGGGGGTGTTTATTGGTTTTCTGTCTCCTGGGAACAATGCAATTATATAACACTGAGAATGTGGATGGACTGTGGACTTTGGGCCCTCTACATGATGCCCAATGAACGCAGGTGGCTGAAGGATGCACTGATGGAGTAGAATGGCGAACAATGGTGCATACTTATGAACGAAGGTTGTGCTGCTACAAAAAGGAACAATGTCGCAAGGTATGCAATGATGCGAATGAACATGTGGGACATTTGGTGAGACAAAATAAGCCAGAAACAAAAAAACAACAATGGTATGGTCACCTTTAGAAAATGCTTATAAGAAAACAGGGGCTTAGATTGTAAGCTTTTAGAGCAGGCACATTAAGTCCGGAGTGGTGATTATTATTTCTAGATTTTGAGAGGCTGTTTAAACCTGATATTTAGAGATAAGAAAAGCCCAACAGATTGGGATTAAAATGATTCAGAACATAGGGGTAAGAAAGACAGTGACTACATTTTCGAAGCACACCTACTCTTTGAGACCAATGGAAGAAAAGGTTTATTTGATCTGGAACTGAAATTTTCTGCAGTGCATAATCTAATTCAACCTATCTGTATAGCTCATTTGAACAACTGAAACAAAGGGAGCACAGAATGAGAAAGAGGTCCTTTAATTTTGTACAGATTATTGTAATACCTGGAAACATCCTAGAATATATTAACCAGATAAAAAGTATTAGCAAAGGCCCCTGAGGGAGGGGAGAAAGAATATGAACAATTAAACCTTACCATCAGAGAATCCCCTGATACTGTGTCAAACTTTAGTGATACCCAAATCAATAGGCCATGCCCTCGATCATGGGGCTTACTCTTGTGAAGCTTATGTAGGTAGCATAGAAGCTTAGACTACCTGTAGGCATGCCTAAGAGTTACTTCTGGAGGACCTCTGTTGTTGCTTAGGTGTGGCCTCATCTCTCTAAGCTCAACTCCGCAAGTGAAATCATTGCCCTCCCCACTACATGGGGCATGAAATCCAGGGGTAAAAGTCTCTCTGGCAACGTGGAAGAGGACTCCCAGGGATGAATCCAGACCTGGCACCATAGAATCAACATTTCCATCCTGACCAAAAAGGGGAAAAGAAATGTAACTAATAAAGTATCAGTGGCAGAGAGAGTTCAAATAGAGTCTAGAGGCTACCCTGGAGGTTGCTCTTACGCAGCTTCAGGTAGATCTTGCTACCTATCATAACCTGCCAACCGCCAACCAGGACCATTCCAGCCAACCCTAAAGAACACCTAGGGCAATATATAAGATTCCACAAGGGTTCCAGGCACTAGAGTAACTTGCCAGAAACCTACAACCTCCAGATAGGTCCCTGATCCAGGTAAGTCCTGAAACCTAGCCCAGCCTCTCCAGAATATCAGTTAGTTCCATCTTCCTACCGCATATTAGTGACAGACCCTTCCAATATAAAAAATTTAGAACTGCCATAGCCCAAACAACTCCAATGAGTGGTATGGAAAGATCAAAGGTGATGGTAAAATTATACATAAAAGATAGGACTTAACAAACGAATATGAATGCTGAATCAATAAACTGATATCTCTTCTAGTCTCTAGTATTTTAGAGCAGGTAGAATTAAAAACCGAAAATCATGAAATTGTAATCCATTTTAAAGTCTGAAATATGTTCTACAACTAATTGTGGTGCTGTGCTTGGAAATTTATAGCTTTTATGTATATACGTTATTGTTCACAAAAAAAGAAGGGAAAAAAAGTCAATTGTGATGATAAAAAAAGTATTTAAGCCATCTAGCCTCCTATATTCTGGAGCAGCTAGAAGGAAAAACATGAGAAGTCATATGGTAGCCCATGACAAATACTTGGATCTATCCTGTAACCACTTTTTGAAAAGTGCTTTGAAAACTATTGCTTTTTTATTTCTTTGCTTTGTATATATGTTGTACTACACAATAAAAAAAGGTTTAAAAAAGATGGAATGTTAGGTTATTTACTGATTTGAGATCTTTCATCTTTTCCAACATAGGCATTAACAGCTATAAATTGCCCTCTTAAGCACTACATTTGCAGTATTCCATAAATTTCAGTCCATTGTATTTTTGTTTTAATTCATTTCAGCATATTTTTCTTCATTTCACTTGTGACTTCTTCTCTGACCCACTGGTTATGTGGGGGGTTGTTTAATTTCCCCATAGTTACAGATTTCCCCAATATCCTTCTGTTACTTATTGCTATTTCTAATCCGTTGCAGTTAGAGAACATGCATTTTATTATTTTAATTCTTTCTTTTAAATTTATTGAAACATTTTATGGCCTAATGTATGATTTATTCAGGAGAATGTTCTATGTGCACTTGAGAAGAATATGCATCCTGCTGTCATTGGGCAAACTATTCTACAGTTGTGTTACACCTACCTAGTGTATAATAACTAGAAGACGTTCATGTCTTCTGTTTCCTTAATGATATTCTCTTCAGTTGTTTTATCCATTATGGAAAGGGAAGTAATGAAGTCTCCAAGTATTTCAGTCAAATTGTTCAGTCCTCCCTCTATTTCTGACAATCTGTGTTTCATGTGTTTTGGGGCTCTGTTTACAGGTGCAGATATGGGCACATCTTTTAATATCTTCATGGTGGACTGATGTTTTTATCATTTTTAAATGTCCTTGTCTCCAGTAACAATTATGATCTTAAAAATATATTTAGTTTAAAATTAATATAGCAACTCCAGCTCTCATTTGGTTACTCTTTGCATGGTATATCGTTTTACCTTCAATCTATTTGTGTCTTTGAAGCTAAAGTGAATCTCTTACAGACAGTATAAACTTGGGTCATGTTTCTTTCAAAATTTAAAAAAATTCTGTTAATCTCTGCCTTTTAATTGGAATGTGAATCCATTTACATTAGTTATAATTACTCAAAGTAGAATTTACAAGTGACATTTTGCTATTTGCTTTCTTTTATGTCATGTCTTTTAGTTCCTGTATGCCTCCATTACTGTCTTCTTTTGTGTTAAATAGATATTTTTTCATATACCATTTTAATTCCCTTGGTGTTTCTTTCACTGTATGTTTTTGAGATCATTTCTTAGTGGTTGGCCTAGGGAGTACATTAACATCTTAATTTATTAACAATCTTGTTCAACTTAATAAAAATTAATTTAAGTAGTATACAGAAATTTTGTTCCTATGTGGATCTGTTTTCTCTTCATGTCTAATTTGATGTTACTGTCATAAAAACTACATCTGTATACACCGTATGCCCAACAACACAAATTTATAATTATTGTTTGAAGAATTTGTTAAGATACAAAAAACACACATTTATAATTAAAAAGACTTTTATACTATTTTATATAATGCTCTCTTTCTTCATGTGGGTTCAAGTTACTGTCTAGTGTCCTTTCATTCCAACACGAAGGACTTTCTTTAGTGGTTTTGCGTGTGTGTGTGTGTGACAGCAGGTCTGTTCATGACAGATTCTCTCAGTTTTTGTTTATCCAGGAATGTCTTAACTTCTTCATTTTGAAGGACAGTTTTGTTGGGCATAAAACTCTTGGTTGACACTCTTTTTCTTTCAGCACTTTGAAGCACATGTCATTCCACTGCCTTCTGATTCTCCATTTCTAACGAGAACCCAGCTTTAATCTTATAGAGATTTCCTTGTATCTCATGAATCACTACTCTTTTATTGCCTAAACATTTTTTTCCTGTCTTTGGTTTTTGATAGTTTGATTATTTATGCTTAGGTGATGATCTTTTTTGGTTTATCTTACTTGGAATTCACTAAGTTTCTTGGACGTAAAAAAAAATTCATGTTTTGCATCAAATGTAGGAAGTTTGAGCCATTATTTCCTCATTTGTTCTTTCTGAACTAACTCTGTCCAATTAGTCTGTGACTCCCATTATGCTTCATGGTGCCCCAGAGGTCTTGAAGCTCATGCCCATTTCTTCATTCTCTTCATCTTCTATTTCCCAGTCTGGATAATCTCAATTGTTCTATCTCCAAGTTTGCTGAGTCTTTTTCTGGCTGTTCAAACATGCTATTGAGCACCACTAATGAATTTTCCATTTCAATTATACTTTTCAATTCTAGAATTTCTATTTCTTTTAAAATATAATTTCTATCTCTTATTGATATTCCCTATTTGGTGAGACATTACCCTCATAGTTCCTTAGATGATTCCCTTTAAATTCTCTGAACATATTTAAAATAAGTGATTTAAGTCTTTATCTAGTACATGATCCTATATTTTAAAACTCCTGAAAAACCACAACAAAGCTGCTAGAACTAAGAAATGAATTCAACAAAGTGGCAGGGTACAAGACCAATGAGCAAAAACCAGTTATGTTTCTATACATCAACTATAAACAATCCAAAAAGGAAATCAAGAAAACAAATCCCTTTATAATAACAACTAAAAAGATAAAATGTCTAGGAATAAATTTAATCAAGGATGTAAAGGACTTGTACATGAAAAACTACAAAACAATGCTAAAATAAATCAAAGATGACCTTTATAAATGGTAGGAAATTATGTGTTCATGGACTAGAAGACTAAATGTTACTACAATGTCTATTCTATCCAAAGCAACTTACAGATTCAATGTAATCGCGATAAAAATTCCAACAGCTTTCTTTACAGAAATGGAAAAAACAATCATGAAATTTACAGGGGACTGTAGGAAGCCCAAAATAGCCAAAAACATTTTGAAAAAGAACAAAGTTGAAAGACTTACACTTTCCAATTTTAAAATTATTACAAAGCCAAAGTAATCAAAACAAAATGGTACCGGCACAACGGAAAAAACTGACAGTTCAGAAGTAAACTCTCAAATTTACAGCCAACTGATTTTTGACATGGGTGCCAAGTCAAGGTTCCACTTAATTGGAAAAGAACAGTCTCTTCAACAAATGGTACTAGGAAAACTCATAAGCAAAAGAATGCAAGAGGGCCCCTACCCCACACCATATATAAAAATAAACCCCAAAATGGATCAAAGACCTAAATTGAAGAACTAAAACTATACAATTCCTAGAAGAAAACATAGGAAAGCATCTTCAGGGACTTGTATCAGGCAACCATTTCTTAGACTTTATACCAAAAGCATGAGCAGCAAAAGGAAAAATAGGTAAACAGGACTTCTTCAAAATTAAAAACTTTTTCACAAAGTACTTCATCATGAAAGTAGAAAGACAACTTACAGAATGGAAGAAAATATTTGGAAACCTCATCTCTGATAAGGGATTAAAAAACCCAGAACATATAAAGAAATCCTACAACTCGATAACAAAAAGACACACAACCCAATTAAAAAATTAGCTAAAAAGTTGAAGAGATATTTCTCCAATGAAGACATACAAACAGCAAGAACAAAACAAAACAACAACAACAACAAACAAAACACATGGAAAGATGCACAACATCATTAGCCATCAGAGAAATGCAAATCAGAACTACAGTGAGATACCATTTCACACCCACTAGAAGTGCTACTATTAAAAAGACAGAAAATAAAGTATTGGAGAAAATGTAGAGAAATAGGAACACTTGTTCATTGTTGGAGAGAATGTAAAATGGTACAGCCAATGTGGAGACAGTCTGGTGGGTTCTCATAAAGTTAACTACAGAATTACTGTAGACCTGACAATTCCTATTTCTAGGTTTATACCCAGAAGAACTGAAAGCAGAGACTCGAAGAGACATTTTCACACTGATTTTATAGTGACATTACTCACATTTGCCAAAGATAAACACAACAGGTAACAGATAAACAAAATGTGATATAAGCATACAATGAATTGTGGTATATAAATACAAAGGAATATTATTCAGCTGTAAAAAGGAATGAAGTTCTGATACATGCGACAGCATGGATAAACCTGGAAGATATCATGTTGAGTAAACTAAGCCAGATACAAAAGGGCAAATTTATGATCTGACACCTCACTGACATGAAATAATTAGAATAAGTAAATTCATAGAGTCAGAAACTAAAATGCAAGCTACCAGACATTAAAGTGGAGGCATTCCTCCAACAGACAGGTCAGAGCTGAAAAGAAGCTGACTGGTCTGAGAAATAGGAATCAGAACTGTTAATTATAAGACTCTCATAATTCCATACTCACATAGTGCTAACATGACAATTACTCTCAGTATAAGTCTCTAAGCATAATGAAGTAGAAAGAGCCAAAGCAAAACTGAGATATTTAAGTAATGACACAGTATATCTTTTGAATCTAATTTTTAATATTGATGGACTGGTTGGTGTAAAAGTGAATATAGGTGTGGCTTTACTTATGCTTATATCTAGAGGAGCATATTCCTTGGGTTTCTTAGTCAGGTCTACACTGGTATAAATCAGAGGTTGCAGACTTTTTCTGTAAAGGGCCAGAGGGTAAAGATTTTAGTCCTGCAGGTTAAACAGCCTCTGCTGTTGTAGCATGAAAGCAACATAGACAACATCTAAATGAATGGATGTGGCTGTGTTCCAATAAAACTTTATTAATAAAAACAGGTGGTGGGCCACTTATGGACTGTGGGCCATAGCTTGCTGACTGCTGGTGTAAACAATGAGGGGTAAATATCTAGTGCAAAATGATACTGCAAAATCTTCTTACTATGTCCCCAAACTGCCAATAGTGAGCAAGAAATATTGTGCAGATCACGCAATTTTACTTGACTATGATGATGGAAATCACAACTTCATATTCAGAGAATACAGATACTTGAACGAATTTTTCTAAATAACATCAGAACCTGAAAATTATTTACCTGTGCATAATCACCAAAAGGCTGAGAATAAGCAATGCACTTTTCCAAAGCATGCTGTGAATCGCTTCCCTGAGAGATTGCATCTAGAAGGTTGCCTGCAATTCCGGTCTTCTGTAGAGTGGTTTTACTTGCAGGGGCTAAAAGCAAAATCAGTAAGTTTATTTTATTTAGGCTACTTTATTATAAATTACAGAGTACAAAACTCAGTTCAAATCTCAAATAGAAGACAAATTTTAATTTGCCAGTATATTTATTATCCCCAAGGGGTAAAAAAAATACATACATAGTATATGATATTGCTTCACTTACTTGAAATACAAAATGGAAATCTGTCCTATGGATAAATAATTTTGAGGGGAACATTTAAAAATATATATGTCTAATCTCTAAAACAAGCCATATAAAACATAAATTAGGGCCACAGTGGCTTAGCAGGCAGAATCCTCGCCTGCCATGCAGAAGACCCGGATTTGATTTCCAGTGCCTGCCCATGCAAAAAAAGGAAAAAACCCATAAATTAACCATTCTTGTTAATGCCATATAAATGAAAATAAACATAAACGTAGTCATAGTAAATGTACATTTGCTTTTTTCACTTAACAATATGCTCTGGAGATCAATTCATATTTGTGCATGTAGAAATCCCTCAATTAAAAAAAAAGTCCCATAATATTCCATTTTATAATGAATCATTTATTTAACTGCTCCTTATTGATGACCATTAGAGTCTGGTTCTTCAGTATGAACAATCAATGATGCAGTGAATACCTTCCTACCTAGAACACAACATGTTTGTGATTTTTCCCTTAAAACTGTATTTAAATAGTTAATATTTGATTGAAGAAATGAAAGAATCCTACAAAAAACCAAATGATAATTCCACTTTTGCTAATTATAAGTAGTACAAATACTTTGGGGTATTTTTGCTTGTATTTTTGAGACCTAAACCTAGCAAGCATTCCGGGTACATTAGATTCCTTCGAGGTTTTACCTCTGATTTAGAAATACAACTCTTTTTCTATTGTAAAGAGTTACAGTATTACCAAATACTTCTTTTCCCCAATTACTTTAATAATAATTACATATAATTCAATAACTTGATTATAGTCTTTTAAAATACTATGTTTTCTTTTAAAATACTATGTTTTCTACAAATAAAATAGTGTGTATTTTAAGAGTCATAGTTATTATTTTTATTTAAAGACTAGGGTCAAAATTTAGACCTTAATTAGATGAATAGGCATTATTTGCTTCTAGTAAGTTAAAAAGTAAAGTAAAATTCACTATGGAAATAAGTCAATGACACTCCTAAATATTAATCCGGAGCCTTACTTACACGATAAACACATGCTGGGCAGCACACTTGCCAAGTTCAAGTATGGATTTTTACTGAGCCGAATTTCTTTTGGTGGCTCTCCCAAGAGTGACGTCTGACTTTTAGAGACAGCCTAGTTGTTAAAAAACAAAAGAGAGGGTACTTAAGAAATACGAGGAAATAAAAATACAGAAGTAGAGAAAAATAGCTATCTTCAATAATCTAGTTTAGTGTGATAAAAATTTATGAAACCTAATCTTTGAGGATAAAAATATATGAAATATTTATGCATGTTTGTGCCAGATTGAATCTGTTATGGACCCAGAAAAACCTCTGTTCTTTTAATCCAGGCTTGTGGGGGCAGACCTGTTGTTGGGAGGGACTTTTAGATTAGGTTGTTTCCATGGAGACGTAGCCCTCTGCCCATTCAAGGTGGGTCTTAATCCGCTAGCTGGAGTCCTGCAAGGGAGAGACATCTTGTAGAGAGCTCACAGCCAAAAGAAGTTAAGAGAGGAAGAAAATGCCAACAGGGACATTTTGGGGAGAAGGACTAGCAGACATCAAAATATGTGCCTTCCCATGTGACAGGGCAACCCCGGATGCCGGCAGCCTTTCCCCAAGAACGTATCCTCACGCTGGTGCCTTAATTTAGACATTTTCATGGCCTCAGAATTGTAACTCGTAATTTAACAAATGCCCTTTGTAAAAGCCAATCCATTTCTGATACATTGCATTCCAGCAGCTTTAACAAACTGAAACAATGTTGATAAAAATTATATTCTACCTATTATTCTATTAATAAAATGTATCTTTAGAGCAATTTTAAGTTTACAGAATACCTTACAGAAGTACAATTTCCAATTACCCCCACACCAGGGTAGTCCCCTACTAGCAGCCTGCTTTAGTGTGGTACATTTGTTGAGCTGATATATTATTAATCCACTATTAGCTACATTTTTATAACCTAAAGTCCACAGATTACATTAGGGTTCACTGTGTCTACAGTTATGTGGTTTTTGACAAATGCATAATGTCATGTGTCCACCAACATGGTACCCTGCAGCATAGTTTCACGGCCTTAAAAACACCCCATGCTCCACTATTCACCCCTGGAGCCCATGACAACCCCTGATCTTTTTACTGTCTCTCTAGTTTTACCTTTTCCACAATGTCACACAGCTGGATTCATACATCATATGCAGTCTTTTCAGGTCTTCAGTGTGCGGACTTGTGTTCATCTGGCCAGGAGTTAGGCTGTGTTTACTGTTTGCAGTGGCTGCAGGTGTCAAAAGACTAAAATTTCCTCTGGTGTCTTTGGTTTTTGTTTCCCCTGTTGTTTTGAGTTTTCCTAAAACTTCTTAAAGTAAGGTCTGAGCCTTGCAATTCTTTCCACTGCAGTTCTCAGTCCTGGCTCCGGCAGAGCTGCTCTGCCGCCGGGCTGCTTGCCCAGGTCAGCCGTGCTTCTCTTTATCTGCCTCCTGCCTTCAGGGCAGTGGTTTGCCCTGTGACCTCAATTCTCTGAAGAATCTAAGAAAAGTTGTTTTTCAGCTTTTATCTTGTTGTAAGGATGGGAGAGAAAACTTCTATGCACCTCACATGCCAGGCCAAAAAATGGAAGACTTGCTATTATATTTTTAATTTTTTGTTCATTTTAAACAATTCTAGAACCATCAAACTTTAGAACTGAAAGGGAATTACAGGTCATCTTGTCTAACTTTCTCACTCAAACCAGGAGACAAGTCATATTCATAGCAAAAAACTTCTATACCTAATGCCCAGAAATGATCCATCACCTTTTCAATTAAGATTCTTATTTAATATTGCATGGGGACAACCAGATGCTGCAAGCAAAAACTTATTTACTTCTTATACTAAAAATAATACCTAACAAAATAAATGGATTTAACAAACCCATATTCCACATTTAGAGTTAAGTACAATCCTAGAAATACACTTTTCTTAAAATTATGTCAGTATTTTTTACGTAATGATTTCAGTGTACAGACTACAGTATTTCTTTAACAGAAAAAAATGAGAATAAACTGTATGGTTCTTCAGTGTACTTCATTTTCTTCTGTTAGAAAATTTTACTTATCATTTCTGATGTTAAGTGAACACTTTAAAATGGACACACTCCAGGTTACTATAACCAAAGTGAAGGCTACTAGCTAAGTTTTTATTTTAAATTAATTTTTATTTTGATC
>PVIY010050498.1:0-16185 GCA_004026745.1 Myrmecophaga tridactyla
GAAAAACTAATGGAGGAAATTATCACTGAAAATTTCCCAACTCTTATGAAAGACTTAAAATTACAGATCCAAGAAGTGCAGCGTACCCCAAAGAGAATAGATCCAAATAGACATACTCCAAGACATTTACTAATCAGAATGTCAGAGGTCAAAGAGAAAGAGAGAATCTTGAAAGCAGCAAGAGAAAAGCAATCCATCAAGTACAAGGGAAGCCCAATAAGACTATGTGTAGATTTCTCAGCAGAAACCATGGAGGCAAGAAGACAGTGGGATGATATATTTAAATTACTAAAAGAGAAAAACTGCCAACCAAGAATTCTATATCCAGCAAAACTGCCCTTCAAAAATGAGGGATAAATTAAAACATTTTCAGAAGTTTGATGAACATGGCAAAATATACAGAAAGGGTGTTAAAAACTAGATTTGCTATTCTGAGAATCAGGGTTTAGAATATGGGAAAGCCATATCTCAACCTACAATTCTATATTACAAAACAGTGGAGTAAATCAGAAAAACCTTAGTAACTAAATTCTGTCTGGGAAAATGTGATAAAGCACAAATAAAAACTCCATCAGGGGGGCCACGGTGGCTCAGCAGGCAGGACTGCTTGCCTGCGATGCCAGAGGACCTGGGTTTGATTCCTGGTGCCTGCCCATGTTAAAAAAAAAAAAAAACCTCCATCCAGGAAAGAGTTCCAAAGAACCAAGATCTTAATTTTGAAAGAATTCAAAAAAAGAAAGGGCCAATGCTGACTCACAGTGATCCAAAATAGATAGTATTAAACAAAGAACTAATCCTTAACTTTTTGGCATGAATAAATGCCTAACAAAAATACCTATTCTATGATGCCCCGATGAATCCCACAGTGATATGATCAGTGAGTGGAAAAGTATTTGCAAAGTCCCCTTTGGGGAATGGTGAGAACAACGGAAAAGTTCAAGCTCCCCAAGTTGAATTTTTGATATTCTCACAAGCAGTGTGGACAACCAAAGCTATAGGCTGAGCCCCCAGTCTTGGGGGTTGTTCATATGAAACTTAACCCCATGAAGGATAGGTCAAGCCTACTTAAAATTAGGCCTAAGAGTCACCTGCAAGAGAACCTCTTTTGTTGCTTAGATGTGGCCTGTTTCTCCTGCCAACACAACAAGCAAACTCACCACCCTCCCCCGTCTACGTGGGACATGACTCCCAGGGGTGTGGACCTTCCTGGCAACGTGGGACAGAAATCCTAGAATGAGCTGAGACTCAGCCTCAAGGGACTGAGAAAACCTTCTTGACCAAAAGGGGGAAGAGTGAAATGAGACAAAGTGTCAATGGCTGAGAGATGCCAAACAGAGTGGAGAGGTTATCCTGGAGGTTATTCTTATGCATTAAGTAGATATCACCTTGTTAGTCAAGATGTAATGGAGAGGCTGGAGGGAACTGCCTGAAAATGTAGAGCTGTGTTCCAGTAGCCATGTTTCTTGATGATGACTGTATAATGATATAGCTTTCACAATGTGACTGTGTGATTGTGAAAACCTTGACTCTGATGCTCCTTTCATCTACCTAGTCAACAGACGAATAGAACATATGGAATAAAAATAAATAATAGGGGGAAGAAATGTTAAAATAAATTTAGTTTGAAATGCTAAAAAAAAAAATACCTATTCTACTCATACAAACAACTGCCAAAAAGGTGGTGTGCTTTGTATTGGGTGGAGAAGGTTTGAAGGGAAGGGGTGTCAGCTTTTAAAAAGTTCCTCAAATAGTTGCTTACAATGATAAAAGAATAAGAGAACTTACAAAGGCTTTGAGTCAAGCTTGGTTCCGTGAAAAGGATAGTTTGGCCCTATGTGAAAGCAAAAACCAGTCACTGTAAAATACAGATATCCAGATTCTGTCAACAGAAGGAAGAGTATTGTTTACCATTTCTCACAAAAGTATCACAGCCTTTAATATGTTTGCCCAGCAGATGTATACACTACGAAAGCATCAAAGCAAACAGTATAATGCTCTTTTGAATTTCAATCCTGTAGTCAAAATATCAACTTCACAAACTCACCAAAGGTCAGAGAGGAGCAAATTTCCTGTTTTGTTACTTAAACTTATTACATCCCTCCCAAACTAACCAATACACAATTTCTTAATTCTTGTTCTGAAACTGACAAAATGAAGACAGCATACTCACAATACAGTAGGAACAACATGCAGTACCCAGTCATTTGCTGAAATTCAGTTGTACATAATCCATATTTATTATTTTTCCACTTGAGGAAGAGCTATATATCTATTTTCTTAAAACTTCGTTTTGAAGTTGTTTTAAAGGAAGAAAAGAAATTGTAATATTTGATAAACATTTATTAACCCATTATGCAAAAGAACTGTGTCCTCTGTCCTGAAAACCTTATAAAAGATGAGAAAAATGTAAACAATTATTACTATACTATAAACATTTATCTATTTTCATCTCGGTCTAAAAAAAAGTACATAAAGTTGCTTTCCATAAAGGACAAAACTGTCTAAAACTAAATGTAATTTAATGAGGACTGTGCATAAATTCCATAAAAGAGCTACTAAGAACAAAATGTGAATGGAGCAGTTCTTGACCCACTTAATTTTTTTTTTTGGGGGGGGGTACATAGTCTGGGAATTGAACCCAGGTCTCCTGCATGGAAGGCAAGCATTCTACCACTGAATCACCCATGTACCCCTAGCTGATTAATTTTTAAATGTTACAAATAGTGTAACTTATAACTAATAAGAAAAATGATCTAACTTTGTGTACAATTTATTCACACAATAAATATAATATATATTAGTACTGCTATCTCTATACTCCCACTGGCATTCTAACAATGACAGAAAATGGTACAGTTTTAAGTATTTGTGCAATATTATATCTAAGGATAGATACATATTGCATATGAACATATCATTCTTCATGTATGGCTTTATCTAGTCCTCATCCTATTGAAATATTACTCTCTCTCTCGTCACTCTACTGAAAAATGTTCCCATTAAAAATAAATTAATTCCTAACTACTAAATCAATTTTCACCCCTTTTTCAGTTTGAATGGTGTCTCTCATTTTTAAAATTCAGGACCACCCTCTACTTCTTGAGACTTTTGCCTTCCTTTCCTTTGGGATAGATTTTAGGTAGTCTGAAGAAAGACAGAGTTTATGAGTAGGAGAGAAAAGAAAGCATTCACTGAATGACTACTGTCTGCCTAGATATGGTGCTAGAAAATTTGCATGCATTGTCACATTTAATTTCACTAACAACAAGAATAAAAGAAATCAACCACATACTGTCATTTTACAGATGAAGAAGCTGCAGTTCAGAGAAGTTGTGATATATTCAATACCTCATGGCTAATAAATATTCTTATAATCTTGGGGTACAGAGAATTTTCTAAGCAAGGGAAAAACTATAAAGAAAAAGAATGACAGATCAAACAATGCAATGTTTGAAATGTTGAAATGTCTATAAGGCACAGAGCTGTCATAAAATCAAAAGCCAAACAGGAAACTGTTTACAAAAAGTTTGTGCAATATCTATTTGGACAATGAAATAATGTTTTGTAAAGTGATATGAAAATACAATTTCTGTTTAGTGACAAAAACACAGGTACTGCTAAGTGTAATTGGAGAAAATACTAAATTTTAATTAAAGATTGGCGAAAATAAAGATGTAAATATTTTCCTATACAAATTCATAGATCCCCTGACGTCTATGTTCCTCAGGTTAATAATCTATCCTTGTAATATCTCCTGATTTCATTCTGTTCTGTGCATTTTTGACCTATTTATGTGCTTTTCTTTGAAGATGGTAATTTTTTTGCTTTATGTCTGCTTTTGGAAATAATACATGCTCTTTAAAAAATTCAAATGATATTGAAAAACATAGTTGTTCATTGTCTTATTGTATGGATTTCAATACACTGTTATTGTAATACATATAGTACATTATTTACATGTATTTGTATTTTTGGCAGTATATGCTTACATACCATTAAATACGCATAAGTAGAATTATATTGTATATGCTGTTCTTTAACTTGCTTTTTCATTTAATGACATATCATGGCCAGTTTTCCATAAATGCATATAATATACTTCACGCTTTTAAACAAATTAAAAAAATATTTAAACTTTTTTTTTAATTTTTGGATTAAATGTCATATAACAAAGTTCACCACTTTTAAGTGTACACATCAGTGGTTTTTAATATATTCATTATGTTGTGACTCTCTACTGTTATGTAATTCCAGAACATTTTCATCATCTCCAAAAGAAACAGTACTGGTTAGCCATTAATCCCAATTCCCCAAATGCTCCCATCCCCAAACTAATCTAGTCTGTGTGTCTATGAGTTTGCCTAATTTGGACATTTTTTTTCTTTCCTGGATCATTCATGTTGTAACATGTAGCAGTAGTTCATTCCTTTTTGTGGCTGAATAATTTTCTATCGTATGTGTATCCCATATTTTGGTTATTCATTTTTCAGCTGATGGTAGATAGTGGGGTTGTTTCCACTTTGTGGCTATTATGAATAATTCTGCTCTGAATATTCATGTATGCATTTTTGTTGTTGTTGGCTTATGTTTTCATTTCTCTCAGGTAGATACTTAGAAATGGAATTGCTGAGTCATGTTGTAATTCCATCTTTAACTTCTTGAGGAACTGTCAAACTGTTTTCAAACTTGCTATAACATTTTACATTCCTGTACCTCATGCTTTTTAATGGCTGAACTGTAATCCATTTTCTAGATGTCCCATAATTTATTTATTAGGTTCCATACTTATTGGCAATTAATTCTGTATTTTTGGCAATTTATTAACAGAAATGCAATAAAAACACTTCTGTATACACCTTTGTACTTGTAACTCTTGCTTGTATAATCATTTTTTATCATTCTGATAATAAACAAATATATTTAAAAATGTGCAATTATTTGACTAATAGCATTTTAATTTTTTAGCTGCTTGAACAAATACCATGCAATGGGTTAGCTTAAACAACTTCAATTTATTGGCTCTTGGTTTTGAGGCAAGGAGAAGGAGATGCTTTCTCCACAAAGACTGTGGGGTTCTTGAGGTGGCTGCCAGCCATCCTTGGTCCTTGGCTTTTCTGTCACATGGCAGTGCACATCATCGTACCTTCTCTTCTCTCTTCCAAGTTCTTTTGACTTCCAACTTTTGGCTGCTCCCTGTGGTTTCTCTCTCCATGTCCAATTTCCTTTACTTATAAGGACTTCAACCACTTTGAATTGATAAGGCTCATCCTCATTCACTTTGTTCATACCTTAACTAATAAATCTTCAATGGTCCTATTTACAAATGGGTTCATAGTCATAGGACCAGAAGCTGGAACCTGAACATGCCTTTTGTGGGGGACATGATTCAATCCCCAATAAACAGTGGGATTAATTTTTTTTCACATCTTTTTCTGGCTACTGTGCTTACTCTTTTGTGATTTGCCTGAACATGACCTTGACCCTCAATTTTTCTATTGGGGTATTCATATATTCTTTCTTATTGAGTTGTAAGAGCTGTTTATATTTTAGTACAGTTGTTATAGATATTTCAAAGTTTCATCCACACACATCACTACTTGAAAATTATGGCAGTTATTGGACTCACTGCCAGATCTTGTTATTTAAATACATTAATAAAGAGGCATATACTATTATATCATAAATTTGTTTATTTTTATATTTCTTGGTATTTCCGTACCATTGATTCCTTTGTAATCTTATTTCTTTTCCATTTGTTTAAAATCCATAGCACCAAGAATGTATGCATTACAGGCAGGAAGAGACACCAAACATGAGGGTATTCTAATAAATAAGGCATAAACTAGGGTCTAAATTCAAGAAATAGAAATCACTCCAATTTTAATCAATTTGTCTAGCACAAACTCAGACTTCTCCTGATTTCTCAGTCTCCTCTGATTTCTCCCTTTATGTTCAATCCTAATGTTACTTATAAGCTTTCCTTTCCATCCCAACTGATACAAATCTATTTCTGGACTTACAAATTTATATTTTAATTCTTAAAAAAGAGTCTTCTGCTTTCCATTCCCATCTCCTCAAATAATTCTGCATACCTCAACCAGGTAAATCTTAGAAAATCATTTTCAGATTGCCGCCAACTCACTCAAAATCATGCAATGGCTCCCAATGTCTTTAATAGCAGTACTGATGGTTATGAGATTCTGGAGTCACATTTACAGTCACTAACATCCCTGTCCTTAAAAATCTCACAATCTGAAGGAAAAGCAGAGATATATGCCAGATAAATACAACACGATAAATGCTATGAAAAAGAGGAATACAGAGGATGCTAGGGGAGCAGAGAAAAAGAACATAAAGCAAAAACTGGAAGTGTTAGGTAAGGTTTTCCAGGGTAGGAATCGACTGAGATGAATTATTAAAGAAGTAAAGTCATAAAGTATAAGGCATTATAGACACAATCAAAGCACAGACCAGGCTATAAGCTACATAGTATGGCTAGGCTAGTGAATATGTAACCAGAGAGAGGAGTAATAAACAATAAAACTGAAGAGGTAAGCAAGGACAAGATCATGATGGGCCTTACATATAATGCTATGATATCTGCATTTTATTCTGAAAGCAACAGACAGCAACAGGATATCCTGGAAGGTATACAAATTTAAGAATTTCAGCGACCTAAATATGAATTCTAGCTGTCACTTACTTGCTATGTGATCTTCATGAAATTTACCTCTCCATGCTTCCATTTCCTCGACTAGAAAATAAGGATTTATGATATCAATCATGCCAGGACTGTAACAGGGAGAAATTAGATAATTCATGTAAATTTAGCACAGAGATCAGCCTGATTGGTCAGTAAAGCATAGTTTTTACATTCTAAGGGATTTTTAACAAATAATTAATAATATAATAAAATAAGAACATGTAACAGAGATCTTATGTGGCCTACAAATACAAAATAACTACTCTCTGGCCCTTTACAATAAAAGCTTGGGACTCCTCTCCTAGCATATAGTAGGCAAGCTATAAATGGTAACTATTATATACTTGAATGACTTTAAGTAGAGAATTCCAGCAAAGTCTAATTTTAGGGTTTCTCTTGTGACAATGTATCTAAAGGAACAGAAGTTAAGCAAGCAAAAATGGAAGTTGGGAGACTATCAAGAAAGATGTCACAGTAATCCATTAATTTTTTCCTTCCTTCTCCTAATCATAAGCCAAGATCAATTTCTACCTCCTCTCTTATTCACAGCTACAAATCACCAACACATATTGTCCTATATGTTACAGTACTTAATGTTCCTTTGTCATTTAGCACATGCTGTCTTCAATTATTGTCTATGCTTAAATGTCCTTTTGACAGAGTAACTATTTTAGTATCAGATAGACATAGTTTTTAATATTGGTTCTACCAATATTTAAGGTTTTTAATCTTAGGCATATTATTTAACTTCTCATGTTTCCTAATAAGAAGAAATAATAATAGCTAATATATATTAACAAACAAAAAAAAAACTATTATCTCCCTAACAGATGAGGAAATGAAGCATGGAAAGTTTTAAAAGTTTTCCAAGATCACTTTGGTAGAGTTGGAGTTCTGCAGCTCTGAAAATCAGCACTGCTACATAAACAACTGCCAGGAAAACTGAAAAAGAGATCTGACTTCAATTAGAGATAAGAACAAAGCCAATCTGGTGGGACTAAGGCAAATCAGGATACAGAGTAAAGGATGATACTGTCTGTATTTTAGAACTTCACCTATGGTATGAGACCAATGGAAGAGAGATTTTTTCCAAAACCTAAATTTTCTGTAGCACATAATCTAACTCAACTGTCTAGGTAGCTCATTTAAAACAACCCAAACACATGGAGCCCAGAATGGGAATGAGGGCTTGTAATTTTGTATAATGCAATGCCTGGTTAAATCCCAGAGCATGTTAGGCAGAAAACTTTAATGTATTAGCAAAGTCCCTTGAGGAGACGGGAGAAAAAATATAGAACTATTAAACTTTCCCACCAAGGAAACCTCTGATACTATCTCAAACATTAAAGACTCCCAAGTCAGGCCAAGCCCTTGATCTTGAGGCTTGCTCTTATGAAATTTATTTCTGCAGCAGAGAAGTTAAGCTTATCAGCTATGCCTAAGGGTTAATTTTCAGAGAACCTCTTTTGTTGCTCAGATGTGGCCTCTCTTTAAGCCCAGATTTGCAAGGAAAATCATTATCCTTCCCATTACATGGGGCATGACTCCCAGGGATGAGCCTGGCCCTGGCACTGTGGGATTGACAATGCCTTTTTGACAAAAACAGGGAAAAGAAATGAAACAAAAAAAGTATCATTGGCTGAGAGAATTAAATAGAGTCCAGCTAATCTTACACAAGCTTCAGCTAGATATCGCTAATTATCAAGTGTTCTAGTTTGCTAGCTGCCAGAATGCAATATACCAGAAACGGAATGGCTTTTAAAAAGGGGAATTTAATGAGTTGCTAGTTTACAGTTCTAAGGCCAAGAAAATGTCCCAATTACAAAAAATCTATAGAAATGTCCAATCAAAGGCATCCAGGGAAAGAAACCTTGGTTCAAGAAGGCTGATAAGTTCAGGGTTTCTCTCTCAAGTGAGAAGGCACATGGCGAACACAGTCAGGGCTTCTCTCCCATCTGGAAAGTCACATGAACACGGCCAGGGTTCCTCTCTCATCAGGAAGGGTACATGGCAAACATGGCATCATCTGCTAGCTTCTTCTCCTGGCTTCCTGTTTCATGAAGCTCCCCAGGAGGCATTTTCCTTCTTCATCTCCAAAGGTCGCTGGCTTTGTGGGGTCTCTGCTTCTCGTGGCTATGTCATTCTTCTCTGCTCTCTCTGAATCTCACTCATTCTCCAAAATGTTCTCTCTTTTATAGGACTTCAGAAACTTATCAAGACCTAACCAAGTGGGCGGAGACATGTCGTCACCTATTCCAGTTTAACAACCACTCTTGACTAAATCACATCATCCAGGGAGATGATCTGATTACAGTTTCAAACATACAGTATTGAATAGGGATTATTCTGCCTTTACAAAATGGGATTTAGATTTAAACATGGCTTTTCTAGGGGACATACATCCTTTCAAACCAGCACACCAAGGTTTACCTGGCGTTGAAACAACCAAGGTTATTTCAACAACGTCAACCAATATCATTCCTGTTAATCCTAAAGAACACCTAGGGCTCTAATTGAGATTATAGAAAAGTTTCACGTAGTAAGATTACTTTCCAGAAACCTACAGCCTCCAGAAGATTCCTAGGCCAGATAAATCCTGAAACCCAGAGGTGCCAGTCTCTCCAGGAGAATCAACTAGTTCCATTGTCCTATCCTACTTTGTCGACACCCTTTCCCAAGATGAATAAGTTAGAATGGGCACAACCCAAATACCCCTGGAGATTGGGAGAAGGATCAAAGAAGAAGGGGGAGCTATAGCAGAAAAGACAGGATTTAACATATAAGTATGACTACTGAATCATTATATTGATATTTCTTGTAGTTTCCAGTGTCTCAGAGCAGCTAGAAGGAAAGAACCTGAAAATTGTGGAACAATAACCCATACCAAACTTTAAAATCTGTCCTATAATTACTTGTTATAATGTTCTTTGAAATTATTACTTTTTGTATATATGCTATATTTTACTATAAAAAATATTTTTAAAAATCAACTTTGATCTCAAAACAGATCCTTTGATCCACTCCCATCCTCCCATCCATAATATTCACTGACAAGCTCAGTCAGCTAGCCATGAAATAAGAGCTCTCTGAGTTGATACTGGTTAGTTAAAAAATGTTCTTCTACTAACCAAAAATATGTGTTTATTTAGGTGGATGATTAAAGATGTAAAACATCCGGAATTAAGGTATGTAAAACAATGATTATCAATAAACCAACATTCTTGTTTAAAAAAAAAAAAAGTTTTCAAGAGCTAAAATGTGGAGAATCCAAGGCTTACATTATGAAACAGGTATAGAAGAAGAATACTGTCTATCTCATGGTATTTTCATGAAGACTAATTTAAATTACATATTTAAAGGGAAAAGGGGCTTTTCACAGTAGTATTGAAGCACTCAATAGTCCAATAAATATTAGTTCCATTTCCCTGGTAAGAAAGACTTTATTTTGTACTTCTTTATATTCCCGAGAACACTGAACACAATAGCTGGTAAGAAGTAGAAGCTGACTGATTGAGATACACTCTTGGTGATTCAAATTCTTGTCATGTTTCAAGGTTACTACTTTGTAAATAACTCACATTATACCGTCTCACAAATTTATAAGTAGATGCTACAAAACCCTACACTAAATAAGAACCTAGTGCTGAACATACCCTGTAGGTAGTTTTTTGTTTTGTTTTGTTTAAATAGGATAAATATGGACAAACATAAACACTATGATCAGGCAGAAACATGTATCCAGGTAGAGATCCAGAGTTTCTCTATAGAGAAACATCAAATTTAGTACACCCTAAATCAAGTTCCACCCTTTCAGCAGTATTCCTAACAGGTATTCTAAAACTCTGGTCTATGTTACTCATTTAGAGAATCTATTTAAGCAATATGGGAAAAGAGAAACAAAAAAAATCTAAACTGTAAGATTACAGAGTTTCTCTCTGCAAAAGATAAATACATAAGGAAGATAAAGTGTTATTACCTCTATATTGTATTATCAATTTCAACTGATAAATGAAAACAACATGAAAGCCCAAACTGCCAAAGCTCTATTCAGAGTGAATGATGAGTCTTACACAGTGATATACTTATTTCCTTCTAAAAAGCTAGTAATATAGTTTATCTGTAATGAAATTTTTGAGTGTACTGAAAAATGAAAAATATTAATGAAAACTAGTATCTTAATTCCAAAAAGAAAACAAAACAAAAATTCTTTGCCACTTTCCAATTCTGCTTTGTGAACAGGAAGATTCATTGCAACTTCAAAGTTATTTTAACCTCTGAAATCCTGACCTGATGAACAAAAATAAATTTTTTTTAAGTATTTATCAGATCAGAATGTAGCTGCATGGAAACGCAATTAAAATTTTAAATATTAAATGAAAGATATTCACCATAGCAAAGGAAACATAATTTTACATTGTAGAACAAAATTTCCTAACACTTCTATCACATTTTTTAAACTCCATAAAGAAAATTTACAAAGAAAAAAAACAAAAAACTGACGTTTAATTTGGGGGGGGGTCCAGGGGGAAGAGTCAGCTGACTCAAGGAAAAAAAACCTTCAGTGAAGGATTAAGTACTCTGTAAACGCATTTATAAATTGATGTGAGGATGATAAGATAGACCATGAAAACAATGAGGTGGTGAGGAAAGAAAGCAGAGAGAGAAAAAGAAATCTAGCCCCTCTGTTCCAAACAAATTAAGTATTATCTGGACTCATTATTGGATTATTCCATAACAACTTCATTTTTTAATCCAAATTTCATACTTCTTGGAAAACTCGTGCCTAACACTCCCTTCAGGATAAAAACATTCACAAACTCGGGATGGAGAAAACTTCCTCAACCTCATAAAGAACATTTATGAAAACCCCAGAACTAACATCATACTTAATGAAGTATAAATATTTTCCTCCTACAATCAGGTATAAGATAAGGACATCTGTTCTTGCTACTTCTTTTCACCACTGTACTAGAGGTTCTCATTAGGGAAATTAGCCAAGAAAGTGAAATAAAATGCATTAATTGGAATGTAAGAAGTAAACCTAAAATAACATAATTGGGTATATAGTAAAACCTAGAAGAATTTCCTAAAAAACTATTAGCTCAAATAAACAAGTTTAACAAGGTAGGCGGATATAAGATAAATGTACAAAAATCAATTGTAGGAGGACTTCTGGGAAGATGGCCAACTAGAGTAGCTCAGGATTAGCCCTGCTCCACGGAAAAGTTAGAGAAGGGACAGGAAGGTGAAGAAGGTGGCAATTTGGGAGTGCAGCTGACCTGGGAGAGCCTTCTGCACCACAAGTGGCAGCCCTGGTTACAGAGGCTGAGGACCCGAGGCAGAAAGCTGGAGCCTGGCACAGAGATGCGGAGCCGCAGAGCCCGCGGGAGTGCACAGACAGGAACACGGGAATAGAAAGTAAGCCAGGCTGCACAATTGGGCACGCTACCCTCACCAGTGAAGCCCTGTGACTGGTGACTCACCCCACACCCCATGCACCCAAACCCAGTCACCCACTCCCATTCCCTGTGCTCCAGGAACCCCCACCCCACCAGCCCCCAGTGCACGTACCTGCCCCACCCCAAGCACAGCCCAACCCACCTATCCTGCACCCCTCCTGAGCACTACCTCCCCCTCCTTGTTTCCTGCAGGCTGTTGTACTTACCTTTATACCTAGGCTATCCCTGCCCCCGCCCATAGTGTCACATAGCCTTACCCTTCTCCCTGAATTCAGGGCATAAGTTTACAGCACTCCAAGGCCCACCCATGCACACAGGCCCCCAATCATGTCATTTAGCTCTGGGAACCACACTTTATAGCAGTCCTACAACCGCACATGCACACAGCCCTCAGCCTCATGACCCACCTCTGAGAAAGTGCCTGACCTGCACAGCCGGGTCACAGATGCCGCTAATCCATGAAGGCATTAACACCGACCTGCTGCCACAGTTCTATGCATGTGCGCAAAGGGCCTCCTACTTTAGACCAGCACACACCAAGGTTACAGCCCCCCAGACCGGTGCACCTACACAGCTACATTCTCCATGGACGCTGGGCGCCCATGCTCACAAAGCATCAGCTTAACATCCCCAACCTGTGTCTATACCTGCCCTGAAACAAATCACTGTACTGAGTGCTCCACCCTGTGCCCTGCTCCCTGCTGTATAACCATCCGGTAAACACAAGGCCTTAGATTACTGAAAGAAATCAACTCCCAAAGTAAATCAATCAAGATATTTACATGCCATGAAGACAGCAGAAGACTACTAAGCATGTCACAATGAGACAGATATAGCCCTGCCTATTGACCATATTAAAACACCAGAGGAGACACAGACATTGGAACAAGTATTCAAAAATGTTCATACAACTCTACTTAATAAGTGGGATAGCAAATAACATAAAGGAGATCAAGAAGACAGCAGAAGAACACAAAGAGGAATTTGACCAAATAAACAGAAAAATGGAGGAAAACACAGAGATTAAAGACTCTGTTGACCAAATAAAGAATATACTAGAGGCACAAAATACCAGATTTGAAGAGACAGAAGAAAGAATAAAAATGATATAGAGGACAGGATAACTGACTTCGAAGATTTAAAACAGCAAATGGTAAAAAAGATGGAAAAAAACTGAATGGGAACTCAGGGAAATGATAGACAAAACAAAGTGCACATATATAAGAATCACTGGTGTGTCCAAAGCAGAGGAGAGGAATAAAGGGCTAGGAAGAGTAGTTGAGGATATAATGGGGAAAACTTCCAACCCTCATAAAGGACATAAATACACAAGTCAAAGAAACCCAGAGAACTCCAAACAGAACAAATGCAATTAGGCCTTCCTCAAGGCACATACTAATCAGTCTGTTAAATGCTGAAGAGAAGCAGAAAATCCTGAAAACAGCAAGAGAAAAACAATCTACCACATACAAGGGAAATCAAAGAAGGCTGAGTTCAGACTACTCAACTAGCACCCTGGAAGCAAGAAGGCATTGGTATGATACATTCAAGATCCTGAAAGAGAAAGACTTCCAGCCGAGAATTCTGCACACAGCCAAACTGTTCTTCAAAACTGAAGGAGAGATTAAACTTTTCACAGACAAAGAAGACCTGACAGAACCTGTCAACAGACCGGCCCTATAAGAAATACTAAAAGGAGTCCTGCCCGCTGAAAAAAACAGACAGGAGACAGAGAGGTCTAGAGGAGGGCACAGAATTGAGGAATACCACTAAGGGTAATTTAAAGAATAAAAAGAGAAAGAGGGAAAAGAATATATAGATCTGACAAATAAAATAAAAAAGATCTCAATGGAGGGAGACTGAATGCCTTCCATCTAAGATCAGGCACAAGACAAGGATGCCCATTGTCACCACTATTATGCAACATCGAGTTAGACATTCTAGCTAGAGCAATGAGGCAGGACGAAGAAATAAAAGGCATCCAAATTGGAAAGGAAGAAGTAAAACTCTCGTTATTTACAGACAATATGATACTATACTTGGAAGATCCTGAGGAATCTACAGCAACATTACCTGAGGTGGTAATAAATTCAGCAAGGTAGCAGGATGTAAAATGAATGTGCAAAGATCAATAACATTCCTATACACAAACAATGACCTACCTGAGGACTCAGTTAAGGAAAAGACTCTATTCAAAATAGCAACTAAAAGAATAAAATGCTTAGGATTGAACTTGACTACATATATAAAGGACTTGTATACAGAAAACCACATAATATTGCTAAAAGAAATCAAAGGAGAGCTAAAGAGGTGGAAAAACATTACCTGCTCATGGATAGGAAGGCTAAATACAGTTAAGATGTCAATTGTCCCCAAACTGATCTAAAGATTCAACACGGTACCAATCAAAATTCCAACAACCTACTATGAAGATTTGGAAAAGCTAGTTACCAAATTCATCCGGAAGGGAAAGAGACCCTGAATAGCTAAAAGCATCCTAAAAAAGAAGAAACTGAAAGGATTAATACTCCCTGACTTTAAAATCTATTTTAAATCCACAGTGGTCAAAACAGCATGGTAGTAACACAAAGACAGAAGTATTGACCAATGAAATCGAATCGAGAGTGCAGAAATAGACCACCAAATCTATGGCCAACTGGTTTTTCACAAGGCCCCCAAATCCACTGAACTGGGACAAAATAGTCTTTTCAATGATTGGGCATGGAAGAACTGGATATCAATAGTCAAGAGAATGAAAGAAGACCCCTATCTTACACCCTAGGCAAAAATTAACTCAGAGTGGATCAAAAACCTAAATGTAACTACTAGCACCATAAAGTTTCCAGAAGAAAATGTAGGGAAACAGCTTCAAGACCTAGTAATAGAAGGTGGCTCCCTAAACTTTACACCCAAAGCACAAACAACAAAAGAAAAAATAAATGGGAACGCCTCAAAAGCAAATGCTTCTGCACTTCAAAAGACTTTGTCAAAAAGGTGTAGACACAGCTAACTCAATGTGAGAAAATATTTGGAAATCACATATCAGACAATGGTTTGATTTCTTGTATATACAGAGAAATCCCACAACTCAACAACAAAAGAACAAATAATGCAATTATAAAATGGGCTAAAGAGATGAATAGGCATTTTTCTAAAGAGCAAATACAGATGGCTCAAAAGCACATGAAGAGATGCTCATTTTTACTGGCTATAAGAGAAATGCTGATCAAGACTATAATGAGATACCACCTCACACTTATAAGAATGGCTGCTATTAAACAATTAGGAAGCTATAAATATTGGAGAGGATGTGGAGAAACTGGGACATTTATGCACTGCTGGTGGGAATGTATAATGGTACAGCCACTATGGAAGACTGTTTGGCGGTTCCTTAGGAAACTAAATATTGAGTTGTCATATGACCCAGAAATAGTATTACTTGGTAAAAACCCAGAAGAGCTGAAAGCAATGACACAAACAGACATTTGCACACCGATGTTCATAGCAGCACTACTGACAATCACCAAAAGATGGAAACAAACCAAATGCCCATCAACAGACGAGAGGATCAACAAAATGTGGTATATACATACTGTGGTAGTTAGATACAGTTGTCAACTCGGCCAGGTGAAGGCACCTAGTTCTGTTGCTGTGGTCATGAGCCAATGGTATGTGAACCTCATCTGTTGCTAATTACATCTGCAGTAGGCTAGGAGGCATGCCTGCTGCAATGAAGGACATTTGACTTAATTGGCTGGTCCTTAAATGAGAGAGCACAATGTAGCACAGCCTAAGCAGCTTGGCATTCCTCATCTCAGCACTCACAGCTCAGCCCAGGCCTTTGGAGATGCAGAAAGAAGTCACCCCAGGGAAAGTTGTTGGAACCCAGGGGCCTGGAGAGAAGGCCAGCAGAGACCATCCTGTGCCTTCCCACATAAGAAAGAACCTCAGTGGAAAGTTAGCTGCCTTTCCTCTGAAGAACTAACAAAATAAATCCCCTTTTATTAAAAGCCAATCCATCTC